>JAXDDX010000174.1:600000-845466 GCA_034670405.1 Hoplostethus atlanticus
GTGACTGTAGGATCTAGGACCACATCGCCACCCGTCTCTGCTGTCACACTGTGTCACACACACACACACACACACACACACACACACACACACACACACCTGGAGCCATGCCTGCTAGACTGGTCCTCGGCCATATTCCCTGCGGGGGTACCATGCTCATAGACTCGGGCAGCCAGTGCGCTCTGCGTGGTGCTGGAGTTTGATCCATGAATTTGTCGGAGCTGCTGACCATCAGAGGAAGAGGCACACATAGGCTTATCCTTCTATATACAATTCCAGGATTTGTAGCAGAAATGTTGGATCATCACTGTGTTGCGTTTGCTCAGTAATCCTCTGTATAGATACTGTGAGATCTACAGCATGGATAACACACAGCCTCATTGTAGTTGGTACTGGTATTGAGGTCTGCAGTGTGTTTCTTTCACAAAACCAGTAGAAGGTTTAAATCACAAATAGTGTTGAGTGGTGTTGAGTGTTGTGGCTGTCATAAAAACAGAGTGCAATGGTGGCAACAATGTTAACGTCACACTTGCAGAGGAGAACAATGTCTGATGTAAACCAGACCTGGGTTGAATGGTATCCTTAGCGTTTGTTTTGGCCTCCTGGGAATACCAGACGGGTGGGGCTTACTGCATTAGCGTAATTCAAATAGGGGACTGCTACTTTGCCATTCACAAAAAAAAGTTAACTAAATTGACTTTCAAATACCCATTGTGTCGCTCTATGTTCGGCCCCACCCATGGGACACTGTGAAGGTTAAAACAAATACTGAAAATGTTTTGCAGTCAGGTGTTTAACCAAGATCTGATGTAATAGCTACAATGTTAACTTGCAAATGAGAATAATATCTGGTGTAAACAGTGTAATGGTGGCTACCATGTTAACTTATCTCTTGCAGACATGGCAGGAAAATGTTTTTTTTAAATGTCCTCTGGTCTCAGTGGCTGACTGCTTTACCAGTCCAGATATGAAAGAAGAGACAGTTAAATGGTGGCTGGTTACCTGCCAAAGTGGCTCATGTGAATGTCCCACCATGTTTGCATACAAGAACAGTATTTGCTGTAAAGAGTGTGATGATGGTAGTTTCAAGGTTACCTTTTCTCTTGCAGATGAGAACAATGTCCGATGAGACAGAACAGAGAATGGGCGATGAGGACTTCGGTTCAGACGAGGAGGGGGAGGAGGGAGACGTGGAGTCTTACCTAGAGGACAACAGTAGTGAGCTCATGGACCGACTGAGAGAGCTGGAGGTGAGTAAACAAGAGACTCTCACAACTTAAATGTGAATTAAAATGCAAATGAACAATCCAGCAAATGAAAAAGTAGCACATTGAATGTGTCCCAGTGATTCAGTGGGTAAGGCGCACAGTTAAGAGAAAAAGTTTGTGAACCCTTTTGAATTACCTGTATAAATGACTCCTAAAATGTGGTCTGATCTTAATATAAGTCTTAAAAATAGATAAACACAATGTGATTTAACAAATAACACACACAAACATGTATTTTTATATGTCTTTATTGTTCAAACGTTAACAGCTTGGATTGGAAAAAGTATGTGAACCATGAGATTTAGTAACTGGTGGAACCTCCTTTAGCAGCAGTAACCTCAACCAAACGTTTCCTGTAGTTGCTGATCAGGTTAGGAGGCCTTTTGGACCATTCCTCCTCACAGACCTGTTTCAGTTCATTGATATTTTTGGGATGTCTTTCATGAACGGCTTGCTTCAGGTCATGCCACAACAATTAAGGTCAGGAAATGTGAATTTTCCTGTTTAATCCATTCTGTTGTAGATTTACTTTTGTGTTTGAGGTCATTGTTATGCTGCATGACCCAAGATCACAGACCGTTAGGAGGCTTTGCTGTTGGTATGCAGTGTTGGAGTGTTAGTGTTTTTTCTCCAAACAGTGTGCTCGTTTGACAAAAACTTACATTTTTCTCTCATCTGTCCAAAGAACATTGTTCCAGTATCTTTGTGGAACAACCAGGTCCTTTGGCAAACTAGAGATGGGCAGCAATGTTTTGTAGAGAGCAGTGGTTTCCTCCTTGGTATCCTCCATGAACACCACTCATGTTTGGCGTTTTTCTTATTGTGGACTCGTGGACACAGATGTTGGAAAGTTGTTGTATGTTATTATCACATTGTGTTTATCTATTGTTATGACTCATTTATGCAGGAATGCCCACAGGAGTGTTCACAAACCTTTTCTCGCAGCTGTACTGCCACCATGGGCTCATGTCTGGCTCAAGGCCTTTCACCCACCCCCTCTTCACTTCCACAGTAAACAAGAAAGAAAGCATAAACATATATAATATTTTTTTTTAAGTTGGTTAACTGCAGTTGTAAGTCATGTATTTTCAGCTGCCATTTCTATTTTTACTAATGTTTACTACTTTTTTATTTTATTTTTGGGCATTATGTTGTATTGTATTGTTTTCCTCAGGCTGAGAATTCTGCTCTGATGTTGGCAAATGAGAGTCAGAGAGAGGCTTATGAAAGATGTCTGGATGAGGTGAGTCAGCTATGTATTGAAAGAAAGTTTAAATGTATGTTGCACAAAAATGAGTGATTACTAAATTAGTTTAGAAATCAATGTAAGTATAAATTCCACTTACTGTAAGTCACTCTATAATGTCTAGAGTGTGAAATGTGAAAATGAAATGAAAATGTAATCTTTTCTTCACCGTGTTATTAGGTGGCCAACCATGTGGTCCAAGCTCTGCTAAACCAAAAGGTAACATAACATAAACCTACATTTGTGGATTTCCTTCAACTCAGGCAGCAGGGATACTGATTGAGGTCTATTTTCTACCGTCTTTGCGTGTTATTGAGCAGGATCTCAGAGAGGAGTGCATCAAGCTGAAGATGTTGGTGTTTGACCTGGAGAGACAGAACCGGGCGCTGTGTGAGCTTTTCCAGCAGAAACTGCCGAATCACCCCACTGCTCATTACCAGGTAAATGAACATACCCTCGTTCATGATAGTTCACAGTTTACTGTACTATATTTATTGTATGTCTTTTGCACAGTTCACAGTTCTCAAGACCAGATAGAGCAGCTAATTTCTACTTCTCAGCCTCAATCTTTAAAACATTTGTGTGCTTGTAATGGATCTCAGTGGTTTCACCTCTGCTCTATATTGTTCCTTCAGACACCAGGACAATGTAGCTCTTAGTTGTGTGTGTATACAATAGCCTGCAGTGTATACAATGTCATCATAATTGCCCCATGAATCTCCTGTTACAGGTCCAGCCAGGACCCCTCCCAGACTACAATGCACAGCTGCACAATGACTCTGCCAAGCAGGTGGAGCCTGCACAGACTGAAGCACAAGCCAAGGTGATGATTACAGCCCACGCAGCACATTTTTACCAAACATTAAGTAAAAAAGTTATTATAGGCTCCGAATGAGAGACCGAGGACCCCACCTGTGTGTGTGTGAGGCAATAACTGGTGATGCTTTGACATTTAGTCCCTTTTTCACTATTGTGCTAAGTGCTAATCTTCCTTGCCCTCATTTCCTTTACGCATGTATGCAAAGGTCTTGGGTTTTGATGCATTATGTTGTTTGGCTCACATTAAAGTGTCAGCAGTGAATGGCGTGCTGATAGAGATCTTTTTCTATCCAAAGGGAAATGGCTACCGCACACAACATGCCTCCCCAGGCCCCCGCGGCCCAGCCGCCACCATGGAGGCTCTGTCTCCCTTCTTCAAGAAGAAAGCACACATCCTGGAGGTCCTTCGCAAGATGGAGGAGACAGACCCTCTGAAATTTCACCCCTCTACCACGAGCCTCTCCTTCTGCGACTACAGCCAGGTGCTCATGTCCACAGAGGCTGTTCTGGCGACTGCAGACCCCCTTCCACTACAGTGCAAAGCCCACCACACACACTGCCACTGCTCCTGCTCTGACACTGACACACATCAGCATGTCAACGGTGAAGGGGCAGTGAAGTGTGAGGGAGGGAACACCTGCTGTTTACACTGCAAGAGGAGCCCAGACAGTCCTCCCAAGCCATGCAACCATGTCTGTAGTCCTCCAAAAGCCAACTCGGCCACCCAGAGCCATGTTGTTCCCGCAGCTGCTATGAGCGAATGTCACAGTAAGAGCACAGCGGTGGAGTCTGTTCCCCCGTCAAAACAAAGCATCAAGAATGACAACCACCAGCAACCAGCAGCCGCCGCCCCCCCACTCATCAATCACAGAAACAGCCAATCAGAGCCCGGAGGTGATGAGAGTGGAGCAGGACCAGGCTGCAGCAGTGAGCTGTCCACAGCCTAGTACCTCTGAAGAGCTCACTGGTTTCTATCCCACTTCTCAACTACCCCTCCCTGTGAAGGACAGCCCTGAGAATGCCCACTGTGACATGGAAACGACAGATGCCGTTCACAACGGGTTGACGCTCTCCTCCATCAGCGCCTCCATGTCTGACGATCCCTCGGCCATCCCAGAGAAAGACAACACGGACCAAGAGGCTTCCTGCGTTAGATCCAGTGCTTCCCTCAGCCCCAGCCCCTCCTGCCTCAGCGACGTCAAAGCCGCTGCCATCAACTCCCCGTCCAAGTTGCTCAAGTTCCTGAAAATCCCCACAATAGGGGAGAAATCTCAGGCTCAGACCAGCCCCGTCCGTTTGAGTCCCCAGCTCACCCGCAACTCTAGGATCCCCTGTCGCACCAACAACTATGAGGTGTACCATTCTCCTGTTCCCACGCGCAGAGCCACCACCACAGAGAGGTGCAGGCAGCCCCCTCCACCACCCGCCAGGTCTGAGTCCTACCCAGCTACACACTCAGCCCCAACCTCCCCACCCCAAACTGAGGATGCCTGCTCCCCTCCAGCTAAGGAAATAAGCTACAGCAGCCTCTCGGCACCTAAAGCCACTGCTGGCCCTAAGCTGGGCACTGCTGCTTCTTCCTCCACCTCATGCACTGCCGCTTCTTCCTCCACCTCATGCACTGCCGCTTCTTCCTCCACCTCATCCTCCTCGCCCAAAGTATCTCAGAGGGTCCCTCACTATGAAAATGTCTCTGATATAGCTACCAACTCCAGAGAAGGGGAACCACCCCGGGGCCTTGAGAAAAGAACCACGCTACCCTCTCACACAAAGGCGAGCGGCGGCGAGAGGAAGCTAGTCAAGTCGCTACCGGAGAGCGTCCTCAACCCCTCGCCTCAACGCAAGCAGTCATCCTCCTCCACCTCAGAATCCACATCAGACGAGGAAGAAGATACAGACAGCCCGGTCTGGGTGAACCACCACAGCCTGCCCAACTCCTCCGCCATCAGCAAAGCTCAGGGCAGAGCTAGCTACTCACGAACCAGAGACAAACAGGAGACAGATACGAGGGAGATCGCCATGCAGAGCTCTGAGGTCACACAGCCTCCTCCTCCACCTCCGGCCAAGAGAAATGATCCCTCATCCATCCCCAAGAGGCCTGGGACCGGGTCAGGGAGGTCCCCGGCCGATTCCAGTCACTATGCCTTCAAAGACAGGCTGGCTGCGCTGGGCAAGCTCAGGAGCTCTGAGGATTTACAAGTCGGTCAAAAGCCAGCCGACACATCAAATGCAAACACACAATGCGGTGATGTCACCAATAGCAATGAAAGGAGTAAGACAGCAGAGAGGCCCATTGAGCACCATAAAGAGGAGCAGAGACATTCAAAATTCACAGACTCTTTGGATGGCAAACCTAAAGGTAGCACCGGTGGGTTGAAGTACCCCGGGCCATCTCAGTTATATGAACCAGGGTTGAAACCTCTGCCCTCTGGTCCGGCAATGGTCAAACCAGGAACTGTGTGTGACCAAGACAGAGAGCCCCAAGAGTAAAATAGGTCTGCCATCCCCCAACACCGATGCTCCCCAGGTGCTACGCAACAATATGAAGTGTCCTGGTGCCCTGAATCTGGCCTACAGCGCTAAATCTGGCCTCGGCCCTCACAGCAGCAACAGCCCCAACAAAGTCCCCCCTAAGTCGCCCTCAAAACCTTGCCAGGGCCCCTCCATCCACAGAGGGGGGAAACCCGCAGAGGTCCCGCGCTACTCCTCCAAATCAGAGGAGAGGTCTAAGATCAGTGGGAAAGGGAAAAAGAACCCGACATATGGAGACAGTCTTCCCCCGCCGCCTCCGAGACCTCCGACATCCGACATCCCGGGGGAGAAGCCATCGCATCCAGTCCCCAGCCCGCAGTCGGCCATCGAACAGAAGGTGATGAAGGGCATCGAGGAGAACATGCTGAAGCTTCAAGAGCAGGACAGGGGAGGGCAGGGGGTCGAGGTCAAGCAGAAAGCCTCCAACGGCATCGCAAGTTGGTTCGGCCTGAAGAAGAGCAAGCTCCCAGCACTGAGCCGCAAGACCGAGACAACCAAAGCAAAGGACGAGAAGAGGGAGTGGAAGATCAACATCCCCTCGGTGGGGAAGGACTCTGTCAAGATGGCCACCAGGTGTAAGGAAGGGGTGGAGGGTCTGAACATCTCGACTCTGATGGAGAAGGCAGAGGGGCTGAGGAGAGCCCTGGAGGAGGAGAGGGCGTACGTGGAGAGGTCAGGCAGGGGTCACTCCTGTGAGGTGGTGATGGACCAGGCTCAGGGACAGTTGGCCGTCATGTACAGGGGAGCGCGCTCTGACAACTTCATGCAGCAGCTGCTAAACAGGTGAGGGTCGGAGGACAAGTGGATTCTGAGGCTGGTCTAAGATAGACATTTCTTGTGCAGTCGAATACTGTCACCAGTGTTTGTAAAGTGAGTGTGTACGGGTTGAAGAACACTGCCACCATTATTGGTATTTTCTGTGAGACGAAGGTAGGGCCTAAACTCTGAATGTTTGTGTGTGTAACTGCAGAGTGGATGGGAAGGAAATGATCAGCATGCCGCAGCGCCGGCTATCCTTCGACTGTAAGACTTCCAGGCCAGTGTTTAGTCAGCAGAGCGATGTCATCAGTCACACAACCAGCCGAGACGATATGGAGAAGGTATTCCCTTGGTTACGCAGCTTTTCATTATCAATTTGTTTCTCTCTCTGTAGTTCATAGATCCGCAAATGATTTCACATCTGGAATAATAAGGCACAGACAAGCAGGAGGCCAGTGAAAAACGATCATTCACATCATCACTTCAAAGTTATTAGCTTTTCAGTTTCACTGTCCCGACTTTAAAAAAGCCAAAAGTTGTCATCTCATCATTGGGCAAACTATTTTCTAGAGTACAGATTTTAAGAGCTGAATTTGAGTTTATTCACTGTTCAATCTGCAGGGATCAGACAGAATCATCAATGTCACATCGGATGACAACCTCGCAGATTCGGTTCACTCTCAACACTTTGCAGGTAAGAGTCTGCTACGAATTCCTCTTTTCAGAGGAAACAAATAGGACACATTCTAAAAAGGTTTCATTAGCACCATGACCCATAAGAATAGTAATTGCAGTAAGGATACTGAATCTCTCCCCTCCAGGTTCTGGTGCTTCCACCTACACCCTGGACAGTGGCATTGGTACTTTCCCCCTGCCTGACTGCAGCAGCGGTGCAGCAGGACGGAGCCTGTCCAAGTTGAGGGCCGGGGCGGAGCACCATGCCTCCGGCTCCCCAGGGAAGGTCGGGCGACAGGGCCCGCACCCTGGACAGGGAGATAACTTCGCAGGAGGAGTGTTACACGCCGCACAGACAGCTGATTCCCACCATTCAGTATGGCTCCGTGCTGGAGGGGCGGAGCTCAGCCGCCGTCATCCGTGAAGGTGCCAAGAATCCCAATCGAAACTGTCATACCGACATATAGTAGCAGTTTGAAGTGATCAGGTCATTCCAAACATTGTCAGTTAAAAGTCTGTTATCCCAACAAATCCTGCAAACCCCGTCCTGCACTCAGTTGTAAATCAAAGCACGGACTCTAAGGTTCCTAATTATATGAAATATGCCATGCTAGCTAACAGGGACACGTGGCTAGTAAGGGGTTTATCATGTTATCATATCATTTAAGGGAACTTTATCACTTGAATCGTTTAATTACTCTTTCCACATTGAAATAGTAATTTAAGACTAGTGTTCACGGTTTAGGTCCTGATAAAAATAGATTCTTGTTCAAGTTTAATACTGTATGTTTTGCTGATAATCAATAAATGGAATTCAAGTCATCTGTATGTTCCCAGACCTGTTTGCGATGGGAGGACAATATGTAAAAGCATGTCTTGAATCAATCCGTTTGTAACATCTATTGACAAAGAGGCCCATGGAGCGAACGTGTTCTCCCCCCGCTCCAAGACATGGACCTTCCCCAACCTGAAGACCCCCGCAGGACCCACGGAGGTGTACCTGGCAGTGGAGGAAGAGGAGGAGGAGGCAGTATCCTACGGATCACCGTTCAGAGGGGTGGGTTGAGTCTTGAGTTTTACTAGGCGGTTTGGCCACATATTGTGCATAGTTTCTGGGACAATGCTGGACAGGAGCATGCAAAAAGGAATTATCTAGGCCACCACCACCATACTGGAAGTCAGTAGAAGAGCATTTATAGTAGGGAGACATTTTTGCACTCACATCTTACATAATGTAAAAACACAGCATCACATTCTCCCTTTAGAAATGAATTATTAATCACCTCAATATTAAAGATTCACAATTTGGATTTCTGTAACTTTTTTTTTTTTTTACCTGAATGTGTTACATAAAATCAAATATGTGACCTAAAATGTATCCCACCCCTTTGCTTCCATCTAGAGCGTGAAGCCCAGGCGGTCCCTCTTCCAGCCGTGTGGTTGACCCAGGCAGCCTGCCCGTCCCGGCCCAGTCGGGGCTGAGCCGGAGGGGAAAGACTCGAACTCCCAGCGTCCCCGAGATGAGCCGGGAGGCCGGCCTAGAGCTGCTCAGGGAGCGGCCGGAGGAAGCCCTCTCCCCTAGCCGCCCTCAGGTCCTAGAGACCCCCGAGTCGCTCAGCGATTCTCTTTACGACAGTCTGTCATCCTGCGGCAGCCAAGGATGATACAGCCAGGGATGGGATGGGGGAGGACAGAAAGGACTAGAGAGACGAATGCTCTTCTGCTCTAGAGACTCAAGGACACAAAAGAAGCCCTAGCAATGTTGTGAACACCTCTCCTGATTGCTGGCTGTACTGTGATGCTGCTGACCCGCCACCTATGAGGAACATGGAAAAGAAACTGTGCTCTGTTGACGTCTGTAAGAACATTGTGGTGATGATGCCGTCTCATCATCTTAAACTCTGTTGCAACTGGAAAGATGGATTGATGGACTTCTCCTCAGGATTTCTAATAAACATGAAACCAAAAGCCACCCAAATAATATAGGTTGTTCACTTTCACTTTTTCACAATGAAGTTGACTGTGGACACTTAAATTCATGTATACAGGACTACAAAAAAGCATGGCCAAGCTAACGATTATCACACAAATTGTCACTCCTGATATAAAAATACTTCAGATGAATTTAGCCTCATTCCTGTCTTTTTCTCACCCTGTTAGAGGGTTCTTTATTATGTATTTCATGGAAGCGATGAAGCGCTGACCAGTCAAATAGCCGACATACTGTACCAATACATCCATTCTATTCTTGACATCAGTTCACAACATAATGTACTGAAAAATAGTATTTCCTTATTGAGCTCCTTAAAAAAATGAATGTTCATGTCTGTGATTAATTGCTAAACTCATGCATCACCATTTTAATGTATAAACAATTTTATTGATCATGTTGAGATTATTTCTCTTGCGACCAAGAAAGGTTGTCAGAATATGTCTGTGTTTTAAATCATAATACGTTTAAAGGTAATATATACCAGCAATAATATCATAGAAAAGAGAAATGGCTACACTATTCAATGAATATGTATTTCTATTTATTTATTTTGAGTGAAATGTACATCATTTGCAGTCATCTTTTTTTGTAATCTTTCTGTGAAAATTGCAGTCTCCTTGCTTAGTAGGTTAAGTTCATATCTTGTACGTCAACATCTCTGTTGCTGTCTGTTCCCTAGTTGATAGAGGTCATATGTACCTACTGCCGGTTTTTTCAACTTTCTAATTAAAATGTTTTGATTTAGTTTGAGTGTTTATCCGTTATGAAAGCACAGTATTTGACTGGCAATTTGCCATTCACACACACATTTAATATCCAAGAGTCATTTCTGCATTAGCTGAAATTCGTTTGGTTGATCACGTTCAACAAATTTATTTGAGCAAATGTATCAAATCATTAGATTTTCAATAGTACATCAATAAAATAAGTTCTTCACAGTATACACTTTCAAAAAATTGTAAGGTTAACATCACAATATTTGGCATACTAATTTCTAGAGTACAGGTATTTTAGACCATTTTTTCAAAGACAAATTTACAATGGGAGCAGTCTGATTAGCTTGCCTGTCTTGGCTATCCAGGTTGAAAATATGGACAGATGGCAATGACTCTTCCTCCTGCATCAGCCAAAGTCCAATATCCTGACCACCAAGTGGCTTTAAGTCCATCTGAATGAGTTCGAGAAGAGCATGAGTCTGATTAGCATTCATGGTGTCAGCATAAGTCGGCTTCACCATTCCTGCTCTCAAAACAACATAATTTTGTGAGAATAAATAATTAACAAGGGAAATCTCTCAAGGGGGATGTGTTGTGAATATCATGGGACACCGGATCTTGTGACACTCGGATTTGAGGAAAACTATAAACAGGCAAATCAATTAACCAAATTATATAACTTCAAATAAAACAAGGATGAGTCTCAGAAGCTCACTGGCCTGCTAAAGGAATTATTTTATGGCACTAAATTACTATAGTATGAAAACCTTAGTAAATGCTGCTCAGCTTCTGGGAGCCTTTACAGGGCAACACTCCCCTCTATAGGCCAAGCATGGTCACTGCAGCATTAGTCTATTTTCCATTCACAGCCAAGATAGGACTAGCATTAGTTTACCATAAACTTACATTCAACCCTTATTGTAAGTTAAAAATCAAAGAAACTTCAATAATATAAGACCACATAGGAGTTAATCCAAGAAATGAAGACAAAGTGAAAGCACCAACAGCGCTGCGAATTGTGCCTTGTCCATAGATTGTTTTTAATTTCCAACTCCTCAAATGCTCTTCCTCTACTTCTTCTCTTTCTTCTTGTCCTGAAAAAGGGGCAAAAAATGATTAGTTTCGTAAGACCAATATCTTTGCTTCCACGTATAGATTAGGTTATATCCCCCAAACAAGATCAGAAACAGCATTTAATCTGTTGTTGATATAAGTACAAAAGGCATTAACTTTCAAAAGATGAGGATTATAAAATAAGCCCAGTACCTTCTCGTTCATGGCAAGGATGACCATGAGTTTCCTGAAGATGGTGACAAAATCAAGGAAAAGGTCCACGCAGTGCCTTTAAAAAAAATTAACAAACATATATGAAGACTTTTCAAAATCTATATATGTATTTTGGTGAAAAGGGACTTAATTGATGTAGAATTGGATGACATTTGGTTATCAGAAGGCGTGAGCAAGCAGATAAGGGTTGACATGGAGCAGGTACGGCCTCTTATGATACAAGTCCTCACCAGATATAGTCCTTGTCTCCGTTCTCTGCTTTCTCGATGATGAGCTGAGTGTCGAACAGGACAAACCCGCACATGATGATCAGCCCGAGGTACATGTGAGCCTGTTGGAGCAGAGAAAAGACACAAAGAGGTGATTTACACGCCCATCTTCAGACTCTCGCAGGTCGACGTGTCACTGTCAAGTCCAAAGACTGATACAAATTCCAGTGAGGAATGGCGGCGCTCGGTTGAGCTACCTTGAACAGCATCACAGATCCAAAGAACATGTTCATCACGGACATCAGGAACAGGATGGACAGACCAGACATCAGAGTGCCTGAGGAGAAAAACAAAGTAATTCATTTTCATAATAAGGGATAGGCATACGCAAAGTATATGACAATTTAAAAAAGAAAATTCAACCTTCTATAGTAAAGCTGGTCTAGTTGAGCACTTCAGGAGACCCTTTGTGTCCAATTGCTTACATAAGGTAACATCAGTATGAGTGACAAAAATGATATTAATTAAAAGTATGTTCTGTTTGTGCTGTATTTTATGGAAGGCTTTCCTTTTGAATAGAATACAATAGATGTGTCTTATACCAAGTTACGGATCATAACATTAATAAGATTGAATCCCAGGTTGAAGCCTGTACCTCCCAGGAAGAGGTAGCTCCGGCGCTTGGCGTAGAGGGCGCTGAGAGTGAAGCAAATGAAGATCATGGAGGTTCCCAGGAAAGCCGTCACAATGATGCTGCGGAGAAAACAAAAAGAAAGCACACCAGTCAGGGTTGTCAATAATCACACTATTATATAGAATAGATATACACTACTTAGACCTACTGTCAAGGTGGCTACATTTGAGAATTAGCTTTAATGGCTTTATAGCTGTGTAGAGTTCAGTCCCAAGTCACCATTTTAATGTTACACTTCTTCTGTTGACTAGATTGGCAACTAAACCCACTCCCTGGAATGATACATTTTACAAAGCTAATAAAGGGACACCGCCAAAAGACAAATACGCTGGGCCTCAAGTCCAAGGCCATTGGTGTTCAGCAAGCCTATGCATCTGAAATTTAACATTTCTGGCCTACACATGAAAAATAAAAGAATCCCTCCTCATTAGCTAGATTATTATGCTGTTGTATTTCAGTCAGATAGTTACTGCTCATGCAGATGTTGGAGAAGTGTTTCACATACCTCGGATTGATAGCGATGACAAAGTCCATCGCAGGGCCGAGGCCAACGCCTGGTGAGGCAGGGAGGGGAACACTGGTTAGACACTTATGTCATCTTTATTTAACAAACACTGGCTAAGTTCACAGTCTCACCAACATTGCTACAACATTACTATTTGTGATATCCAAGTACTCAAATCATGATCTCACACATGTAAATATCACATCCCTGTAGCAACGATGAGATCATTTGACTGAACCATCTTGTTAAGATTAAACTTTATTGTCATTGCACAGAGTACAAGTACTGAGACAACGAAATGCATTTTTCACACACCCCGGACTAGATACACACACACACACACACACACACATATATATATCACCCCACACACATGCAGCTCAGGTCAGAGGACAGAGTGCAGGAGCAGCCAGAGTGGCGCACCTGGAGCAGTTTTTGGGGTTAAGTGCCTTGCTCAAGGGCACTTCGGCAGTGTTGATGGGCACCGTAGCTATGACACCAGTCATTTTCCAATCACCAGCTGCCTGCCCTTTTTCATATCATAGTTGGGATACAGCAATGTTATCCAGGATAATAAGGCGACTACACACCTTATCCTGTTTGCTGCTGGTTTTGTATTCACTGCCAGCTTGGTCTCCATGGAAGTATTCAGAACATTAATGTGCACAGGGATATTTGAGATCCAAAAGATGAAGACGCAAACAAGAGCTGATTCTGAACCTAAACATCAGTTTACCTGTGAAGAAGGCAAAGCCTGCGAGGATGGCCAGTCTCTTCTTCTCCGTCTCAGAGTTGTGTGGAGTCATGGCAAGCCAGAACATCATGCCCAGGGAACCCAGCAGGGACAGCACACCTCCCTGAGAACCAGAGTAGAGGGAACTTAGGGCAGCACAATTACGGGTCACATCCTGAACCCAATTATGCTACTAAATATTGTAATTGTGATTTATCTGTCCCAATTTGGGAGCAAAATTATTTTATTTCACTTATTGCATCATAAATTAAGATAATGACCATTTGGAACTTTTTCCTCCACTTCTTCTGAAATGGTGCAGGATCTATTTCTCACAGTGAATCAACATGACTTGTTTTAATCTTACTGTGATCATTATTCACATAATGGACCTATACTTTATCCTAGGGTGTTTGCTATAATTTCACTGCAGCCTGTAGTGGCCTGATGGATAGTTAGACCCACTATAAAATGTTCCCATCATAGACATTTGTGTAGCAGGGAGAAGAAATAATTCACAGTGGATTCTGTGATGATTGTTGGGCTGATCAGCTGGAGCAGCAAAAACCCAAGATTGTACTTGTTTAATACCACCTTAGTTATAAGAAAATGCTTACTAACATGACGATACATGTTTTACTAGTAATATATATATTTTTATATATATATATATATTTTTCACATCTTTGCTATGGTCATGCATACTTTAGTCAGATGAAATGGATGTGGATAAATGTGATTAAGCTGCAGTGTGTAGTCACCAAGCTCATTGTGACTAACCAAGGAATGTAAACGTAACAGAAGAGCTTGAGTTGATGCAGCTGGGCTTCTAAATGAAACTATTTTTAAAAAAAAATCGAAATATTGCAGAATTATGCAATTGCCAATTGTGGAAACTGACTGATATATATGTATATACAGAATCAACTGTGTGGCCCTGAGGAAATGCACTAAAGAGGGTAGGATATTTCTTGGCAATAAAAAGTATTATCAAATTGTATATGTAGTCTCCATTTCAGTATCCACGTGTATAGCTTGTGAAGAATCAACCAGGACAGTAAAGGTTATGTTACCTGAAAGAGGCGGGTGACAACATGGACGTAGGAGCCAGCTGCAGCCACAAACATACACAAGGCCAAGCTGGAGTACACATTCTTCAGGTGCACCTGGGTGGAATGGGGGCTGGAAAAAAGATCACCATAAACAGCTTGGAGGCAATGGAAACTGATTAGTTGATACAGGCCTCAACTGACATGGGGTAACGTTACATATTAAACTAGTGCTTGCTTACGTACATTTGGGAGAACTTGAAGAGAGCATCAAAATTGATGTTGCGGTCAAACATGTTGGGTGAGCTCTGCGCAGATCTTTGTTTCAACGTTACCTTCTCTGAAAAACATTAAGTAAGGAGAATCATTATCAGCTCCATTGTTAAGTTCAGGATAAAGACTATTCTGCGGCCAGAGTCTACAAACACTTCATCACAGTTGTTATCGGAACAGTAATTACTCATTAGCTAGGTAACATGCGCAACCATTCTTTGAGAGCTATATCTCCACTAATGGATAACACACTCAAGTCACAGGCCAGACGGGGATAGAAGTGCGTAGTTAGGTGAGTTTATAATGTTGCACAACGGGCTAAAATAACGTCACGCGTTGAGTGCATTTACCAGTACACCGTCACTGCTAGCAAGCTAACAGGCTTGCTTGTAACCTACTTTACCAACTACAATGTTCAACGAAATCAAACGTAATGCATTGAAGTAGTCATAGACCAGAAATAGGTTACGGATAGTCGAGCAACGTTTAGACAGCTGAAAGAAACTGACGGCAAACTGAAACCGTGTCTGACGCATGAGATCGACCGATAGCTAGCGCTAGCTAATGCTGCTAGCTAGTAGGAGAACGTTAACTACCGAGCAAGCTGGCTAGCTGACGTTTTCTAATCAGTCAACACAATTCGACATATCGTTCCTTCGTCGACAAACGACACTGTCTTACAAATGCCTGAAATACAGCACACGGAGGGTATAACACACAAAACATTGACAGAACGTACTGGGCACTCACTCGCCTCTCCTCCTCGTTCTGATTCCCTTTCTTTTTCCTGCTTACTGGTATGTTTTGTTTGCAAAACTACGTGTCAGTCAGGACCTAGCAAAATGATGATGTCACTACGGCAACGCCCATAAAAATGTAGTCCTAATCCTGCAGAACCGACAAGCTATTGATCCGGCGATGACGCCTGATAATAAAATCATATAAATTGTGTGTTTTCTAGTTCTGGTCTTTTTAAACTAATTTCACTATTCTTCATTGTAAGTAGGGACTCCGACAAAGCGTATAATCTAAATAGAAGTGGCACTTCCTGGTGTGTCACCGTAATCTCCCCGGTACACCTAAAATGGCCGCTATAGAAATTCTGATGTTATGGGTGTGAATGTTGTTTCATGGAGGCATGTCCGGCACCATGTTTTAGAGACTACACTACCACACACCGTTAAGAGCGACGCCGCGGTTCCTTTGTTAGTTAGCGGCTGCAAAGTTTACGTTTTGGCTACGACTTTCCTCGCAGACGCCACGAAACCGAGACTGCTTAGTTCACGATACGTGGCTCTAAAAATAAACTGAAATAAACACCAGAGTGATGCAAAGTGAACCGCGGGAGTGCAACGTCAGATGCAGCTCGTTAAAAGATGTCAGTCAAAAGTGTTGTGGCAAGGTGCAGGTGGAGGGAGCCGTTTAGGCACATTGTTTAACACCTCAGAAGTAATTTTCACCTCATTTCACTGCTAACCTGCAGGGAATAACACATTTTGCATCAATTTAAGAAGATGTTCTGAGATAACGTTGTTTCTACATATACACAAATACACTCAAATGTATCTGTTCGTGTAGATGAGTATTTTGCGTGGTCAGAAATGTTGGATATAAACGCATTTTCAAAACTGCATAGGAAGAAATGTATTTCCAGTTTCCAAAATATATTTCTAATGAATGTCATTTACATGTACAAGTATATTTATGGCCCTTTTTCTCAGATTTTCTAAACATAATCTGAAGTTTCTGCTAAATGTTTTTTTAATATATTGGAACCCTAATAATATTGACCATTTGGTGTAGGTGTTGGCTTAAATATTACTTTAAACCCATAATTATTATTTACAGCATTAATAAGTGGAAAGCAAACCATACCATGTAAACTGAAGGCCAACTTTTTACCAGCCAGCTCTCTGGTGAATTGTTTAGTGCCGTTTTGAAACTGCAGAGCTCATTTAAGACTTCTGATTTATTTCACTGCAGCAAAAAGTTATGGCCTACTGTAAAATTTAGTAGAAAGTGAGGAGAACAAACGCTTGGTGTCTGTCAGTGTAGAGTATGAAAGCAAGAAAGCTGATTTACTATCAAAATAAAAGGCAGCGTTTGGCTCCAAATGTCAGTGGCTGCTGTTTAATATTGCACTGTTTATACATTGAACAAGGACAACATTATGGAGACACAAAGTACCCATTCTATACATTCATGTTCTGTCTCAGATTGTTTTTCACCTTGTTTACCTCTACTCATTATGGTATCCCTTTAGGAAAAAACAACAATGACAGTAAATTATAATCATTTCTTTATTTTAGCACCTTCTCACTTGGAAAGGATTTTGGTCTGATCGTATAGACAAATTAGTTTATTTATTCTGATAAACACTAAGCAGACAAATCATCACCGTCTCAACAAATACTTTTGGTCATTCGTAAGATCTGGTAATTTTTAATTTTCATATTGTAGTGGTCAACATGCAGGCAATAATTGCATCAAACATTAAACATCAGAGAATGCTGATTCTGCCCAAGAACCAAACCGGCTCAATCTGTTTTTTTGTAATAAAATTCTGATGAAAATAGATGACTGTGGTTTTCTTGCATGACTGAATGCATCTTGGATTTAGGTCTATGTGTTAACTGATTTTATCTAACTCCTTAAGTTTTTAAATTGTCTATGAACTTTGACAGCAAAATGTATGTCTTTCTTAACAGCTGGTACTATTGATATAAATTACTGGAAGGCACAAACAAAACTAGATGGTTAGTTAAACACCAGACCAGCAACAAAGGAGGAAAATAGACTACAATCCCAAATGTTCAGCAGTAAGAGGTGCTGGGCAATATAGTTATTGGCCAATAAATACAGAAAAACACTCAGACAATAAAAAATATTCATCAAATCTGATGATATTTTCAAGTGTTGCACTGCAAGTACCACAGCCACATGGCATTACACTTGATCTCGACAGTGTTTTCTCACGCTCAGCATGACACATCAGAGTAGGCCTGCAAATCTCTGTTTAGGCAGAACGCTATTCTCTGTCCGAATTTCAAAGGCACAGTTTTCACTTTTAGCACTGTCAATATAAAACAAGTGCAAGTTTTATCATTTAGCAATGCAATAAAAACATCAGGACAAACTAATTTTTAGACTTGATCTTGACTGAGAAGTGTGGCATGTATGGCCATCCTATGTGCCACCAACGTATTCCAGTGTGTCTGCTTTCAGATGACTGGAGGAATTCGAAAGGGAAGGATTGAGCCCCTTTACTTCACCCCTAGCCAATATAATCAAATACCAAGCTGGCCACTTATAATGGTACTGTATGCTGCATGTTTTATAGAAAAGATTATCTTTATAGTACAGTACAAAGAAGTAAAATACACTTTGTTTTGTTGCTCATTTACAGTTAAATAAGGCTAATGTTTCCATCTGTTGAATGCAATTACTGACTGGCTACATAAGAGGTACTGTCCACGTAGTTATTGGGTTGCATAGAAGAACCATGTTTACTGTTTAAAAATAGATTTCTTTATAAAACAAACTAGAAAAAGAGCCATTTTTATAAAACCTGTTGGAAATTAAAAAAGTGAGCTGATGTTTTTTGTTGTTCCTTAAAGGCACAATAATATAACAATGTCCCAAAGTCAAGTCAGGGCAGGCAGGCTTCTGCTTTGGCAAAAGAACCACTTTGATATTCATATTCACTGGAGTGATTGTTACTGGACTGCTTTGGTTGTTGTTTCCCACTTTTTCTAATAGTGCTTTCAAACAGTGGTTGCCAATTTTCTCAGCACGGATGTTCGGAGGAAAGTTCTCAGATGGCAGTCTACGTTTTAAATTGAACACCGCAAGTACGTTTTCCAGACATGGAATCTCTATAACCCTAGACTGATACAATGTTCTTAATAAAAATGTAATGTAGAGGCTAGGAAAACAGCTCTAAGTCTGGAAAATCAACCCGGGTATTTATTTTCTACATATGGGATTATTGTAGTTTATGAGGTTTCTAGCTGGAGCTCTAAAAAGAGCTCAGCAGGTCCCTCCTAAATTAGAGAGCTACGGTCCTCGTAGCTGGTCCAGCCGGGTGTAAACATTGTCAGCTAGACTCAGGTCCTCAAACACAGGCAGAAGGTTGAGCAGCTCAGCATCGTCCACGTCATCAAACCACGACACCACAGGAACCTGAGGAGAACAAATGCTCACTTACAATGTCCCATTGAGAAAATGGACCGAAGAAAGATTGGAATCTGGACATTTAAATTTTTTCCCCCAAAGCATAATATCTGACAAACATGACTCAATATCTTAGAATATTGAGGACACCATCTGTAAAATTATCAATTTGGCACACTATTCCCTACAAAGTACCATAATTTGTTTTAATTTTGTGTTATCAATCATTTTGTAAGCGTGGGTGTTTTGTAAGCGATGGTAGATATCTCATTTTGTAATGAAACTCTTCAAATTTCTCCATTTTTCACCCTAATTACGAGACACTTGTAAAATGAAACTCACAGCATTTTCAGGGTGAAAGATGTAGGAGGCTGGAGAGTTATCCAGAATGAGGGTTTTGTGGAGGTCTCTACCCAGCCTGCTGAGGTCTTTAACATAGCAGCCCTGGTGGAACACACAAGATTCCCGAAACAACCGGGTCCTGAACACACCGCACTGGTCCAGCAGGTCAGTCACTGGGTCTGCATACTGACAGAGGCCAGGGAAGAGGCACGGAGAAAATGGGGAAAAAGCAGGGAGAAGGAAGGGAAAAGGGTGTGCCATGTAAGGTTGGGCTAAGCAAGCTTTTTCTATATATGGTGTATGCTTGCTCTAATAGCAAATGGGTAAGACAGAAATTGCATGACACATCCAAAATCTACTCATTGAACGGGTGTAGAAACAAACTATAGCTTCAATTACAAATCAAGGGCGGGGCTACTGAGGTGACTAACAGCATGTTACGCAGCTGCTATCACAGTAAGGGGACATCTAATAAGAAAGAAGAAAACAGAAAAAAAGAAGAACATCTGATGGATCAGACATTACGTTCAAATCAAAGACATTTGGTGGTAAAGAAAGATTTACTTGAGGATCTATCTGATATGAGGTACCTTGGCAAGACTGGCTGTGAACAGAACACATTCAAACAACTCTCCCATTCTCTGCAGGAACTCGTCCACATATGGCCTCTTCAGTACATACACCTGTGAATGAACCAGTCAACCATCAATAAATCGTTCAAATAAATCGTTAACTCTCATTTAATCGTCTTTACTCAATGAACTTCTGACAATGTCGGTCCGTCCGTCAGTTGCTAATGGCCAGTTCCTGAAACAAGTAATCAAGAATAGGCCGTGCCGGTGTTAACCAGCCTATCCTGGATTACTTGAACCAGGCAGAGGCCCACAAGGAGGAGTCCTTCACAGCGCAGGGGGTCCCAGGAATCACATTTCTGAGTTAAGTACATTTCCACATGTCGAGTAGTGAGTGAGTAGCTCCGTGCCCAAGTTGGATCAAATGGTCCAGTACACTGTGCTAGTTAGGCATGTTTTCTACATCTTCTCTGCAACAGCGGTTAAATGTATTACATAACTTAATAATGAAGTTTTAGATGAACTATGTTGAAATGACTCATTTTCTTGCTGATGCATTGACTTCCATTTGCCTTCCCAGTTTCAAGTCAAATCTGGCCAGTAGGGGGCTCCCAGCACCCATAACGGCAAACCTGGCCGATCAGTTACAAGACCCATCCCTTTTCAGCTCAGCAACCACTGCAAACACATCAACATACATACACAAACACAACCCCCTCCCCTCTACAGCAAGCAAACACACACACACACACACACACACACACACACACACACACACAGTACTTTACCTGGTGTGTGGTCCCCTCTATCTCCACAGGCACGATGAAGTCTGCATTACTAATAGGCTGGAGAGAGAACACAGAGGGAGATGGTTGGCATGCTCATTCACATGGGCCGCGCTGTGTACATTCACATGGCATTACATAACAACTGAACACTGAACACTCAGAGCCAGGCTCCACACTGCTGCCATAAATCACAGTGCATAGCCTATATAAACAGAGTATAATTCACTTGATGTTCGCCAACCTTTTTTTTAGTGAACTAGAAGAAACTCTAATACAGATTGACAAACAATCTGAGCACAAACAGACGAATGCACGACTGCTGTGGCTTGACACTGCATACAAAAACAGAGAATAATTTACATGACGTTCCTCGAGCTTGTTTGTCATTGTTTAGGGAGACAGAAGACACTCTCACACAGACTGAAATACCATTACAGCATTCGAGTTGAGCGGGGGAAACAACAACTTAACAAGAAAACCTGAACACGACATGAAAATACCACAGACAAACTTGCTTTGATACCTTGAATGAGCTGTGCACCAGGGTCTCATCCAGGTCTATGACCACGCATATCTTCCCTTGGTCCTGGGCCGTCACCTCAGGCAGTAGGCTGGGCTCAGATTGCTGAGGGGACAGACAGACAGACTGGCTTTCACAACGGTATTATCCCACACACAACTATATCATCTGTCATGTCTGTGACAAAGGAGCACGGTTAGTCCCTGTAGTCCAGTGATATATGTGAAAATAATACCTGGGCCACCTCATGTTACTGCTGGGTAATTAGACAGGAATGAGTGACAGTTTTAGAGAGGCTGGGCACGGGGTCAGTTATTGTATGATGGACATCTATAAAGGGGTAAACTTAATGCCTTTCTGTAGAGGCTTACAGGCTATGAATTCTTAGGGTTAGCATACCTACTTTACTTGTGGACTTCTCAAAACTGTCTGCGCTAACATTAAATTCGACAATCAGTCGACTGCAAAGAGAAAAATGTGATATCACTTAGGTTTCAGATATCTAATTTTTATGAGCTCATTCTGAGATCTTTGAGTGTATATTTTCATTAACATAAATTAGGTATCATAAATAGCTTATCCATTAAGTAAGGCACATTATCATTGAGAAAAATAAGATATATAAGCTACAACAACCTCGTTTCATTACAGACACGTTCTAGTTCACTAACAGACCAGTGAACACAATACAACATGACCCCGAAGGCGCCAGTGTTTAATTCAGTTTCATTTCAGTGGGAGCCAGCCAGACAATAACCAGGCCGCACAGATGCTGCTTCCTGTTTGTGCTGTTGCTGGAGGACACTCCTCAATGTGAACAAACATGGCATCTCATTAAAATGCCCCTTACATGGTGCTAGAGCCCTAACTGAGCCGATAGGCTCGCCAGCACGGCCGGCCGCGGGTAATACCTCTCAAAGCTTTATTTTCTCTCCACCTCAGCAATTACTAGACGCACAATACACCATAAACCCTCTCTATCTGTGTAAAGGATTGATAGTCACTCGCTTGCTCTTATCTTCCTTGGAGGATCAAATGTGAACATCAAAGCAATTCCATATCCGCAGACAGTTGTGGTTAGGGTTCAAGATGTTCAGAACAGGTGCAATAGTGGTTTTATTGTGTAGTTATAAAAAAGTGCTTTTAGACAATAATGAATACATTTTCCACAATGACATGTTTACATTCGTCCAGATGGGTGAACTATCCAAACACTACCTTTATTATGACAAAGTAGTGTGTGTGTGTGTGTGTGTGTGTGTGTGATGAGGAAGTGAAATAAAAAAAAAAAAAAGAGGCAGGATTGAACTGTATCAATGGACAATTGCGCTTTTCAAACTGTTTTCAGGGGTGTAAATTATGCTGCAATAAGAATAGTGTTACCTTGACAACCGCCCCATTTTCCTGTGACTCCAGCAAGGCATGTTGGGAAGGTGGTGGTGGTGATGGTGGTTTGGGGCCATCCTGAGCTTGGAGGCAACAGAAGAGCGCTTTGAAGATGTTACAACTCCTAGGCTGTTTCAGGGAGGACCGGCTCACCTGGCCTGTTAAGTGCAGAGAAAGAGAGACTTTCATGAGAAAACGAACTAAAACTAACTAACTGCATGTATTCAACATGTGAATGCTCTAACGCCTCTAAATACCTATCAAGAACCCAGTTCACCTACACCTTTACTCCTTCCTTTCCGAAACAAATCTCGATGCAATACAAAGAGTAAACAGATGAAAGGGGTGAGGAATATTACACAAAATCGATCACAAAAATTGCTTCTTTAGAGAAAGGCATAGTTTGCTGTGCACATGTAGAATGAGCTTCCCCTTTCCTAAAGGCATTATCCGTCCGTCTGCAGGGATGGCACAGCCTGCACATGAAATCTGTTTTTAATGAGCCTGCCTCTGCTGCTGCTGCTGGAAACGGCTGGTACATGTTATATAATCACAGAGGGCGGGAAAACCCACACTTTTCAGCAGTACCTTCAGCAGAAAACACAGACAGAAAACATTCCAACCATTTTAAACTCCAAGACCTTTCGGGGCTGCCTGGCAGGCTGGAGCGAGCCAGAGCAGCCAGCCAGGCAGCCAGGCAGTGCAGTCAGTCGGTGAGACAGGCAAGCGGTCACACCTCAGTGCTCTGTGCGGGACTTTGATCAGTCACTGTAAAGATGGGTGTCCAGCCCTATACAAGACTTCTTCCAGAGCCAAAGAACGGGGAAAAAAACATTCTTGACTGAGCTCAGCTATGCTAATCACCTCTAGCAGGCATTTCGTGTGAGGACTTGCAAATAGAGGCAGAAGTGAAGCTGCTTGATACACTGTCATCACAGAACCATAAACTGAATAAAGCCCCACTAGAAAGAGGAACTGTTGATAAACAAGTCAAATGTATGGCATCCATCTCTATACTTAGAGGGTTCCAATTTATTTTCTATCTACACTGTCCACCCTGAACCTGGCCTCAGTCCTCTAAAGACATATTGCAGCCACAGCCATGATCATGTTACACAACTCCATGTTTAGGAGACAAAGGACACCGGACCTTGATGTGGTCATTCAACAGATGCACAGAATAGCTTTTCTTGAGTGCACCAGCCCTTCGCGGGATAACAGGATAGTGTCTGCATTGAAAGCAGATTCAAAATGTTGCCTTCCACCATCCAATGCAATCCTCATAGATTTGTATCCCGCAGATGTGACTTCCAATTGCTAGTCAGTGTCTATTGATTTCCCACAGGAACAGTATTGGCCATGTATGACATAACACATCGGCCCCATAGCTTGTATCTTCTCTTCGTGAAAAAAAGAGATATACAAATATAAAAGATATAAAAATAATAATAGCATAGGCATAATAATCCTAAACCAATTTATCAGCGAGATATCTCTTAAACCCACATAAAAACAAGCAATAAAGCAACGACATTATAAATTCTCTTTTAAGTGCAGAACAAGACTTTGGGCAAAACGCAGCACAACAGTGCCTGCACTCATACAATATGCACGACATTAACGACCATGGAGTGAGCCCTAATCAATGAGCAAAGCCCTTTCAAGCCGAAGGGAAGCGTGCAAAACAACGAAATCTTTGAAACGGCGCTACAATGGGCGTGTGCAGAGGGGTGTGTTTGTGCATTCCTCTGTCAATACCGCGGCACCTGGTATTTCTAATGTGCTCCTTCATCTCCCTCCCTTTTCATCCACAGCAGCTCCAGGCTCCTCTCCAGTAATACGTCTGCCCATAATTATGTTTAACCATTTCATACAGAGCCTGTCCTGTTTCTCCAATAGAAAATACAAACAGACAGGGGGGATAGTGCAGTGGCCTTCCCTTGCCACTGCGCACTGATCTGTGCTGCTGCTGCCCCCCCTCCCCCTTTTAAGCCTGTGAACAAAACAGCATAGCTTACACTGTACTATAGGGCTGCCTGTGGTGACAGACGTGCTCATACTGTACCTAGTAGTATATGGGATGGTGCCAAACAAGCTGGAACCTGATAAGACATAAATATACAGCAGCTTCATTTTGAAGAACTGTTCTTTGATCAGCAAATCACTGAGAACTCACCGATAATCACATCAGCACGCTAAGAAGCGACGGAGATTTGCATAATAAGAGGAGCCAGTTCACACACAAAAAAAAAGGATCAACAATAGCCAAGCTGTGGATGGCAAAACGAGTGCGTAATGGGAGATTGTGAACTTATACTCGAGCCTACAACCAATTCGATGAGAATAATAATTGATCCACGGCAAAGCAGAGTGAGCGACGGAATAGACTGACTGCAAATATAAGTATGCGTGTGCTCTGTGTTACGCAGTCTTTCAAACGGGGAATCAATGTTTTTATGCCAACAGTTGCATGGATCTCTGCAGGTGATCACTACTGAGGGAAAAAACAACAACTCCACAGCTTCTCAGCAAAACATCAATTGCAAAGGAACACATTATCAATTTCAATCAGTCTGTATCGCCGTGTATTTTGCGTTGGTTAGATGTGAATATTACAGATCTGCTCGGCAAGTGTCAAAAAAACAGGCAATGCGCTTCAGATCGCGCTCAACCCAACGTCCGCAGCGCTTAACTGTCAAATGGGCGCACTGGGCTTTTTTATTACATTGATTTTGAATTATATGAAAAAACAATCAAATAATTCCGCGTTAAACGAGGCAGATATTAATTATATCCAAAAAAAACATATAAAATATAGGCTAATTTTACCTGTTTTCGGTGACACTTGAACGTCTTCTTTCTGCACTTGGGTGATAATAGAACTTTCCATCTGACAATCACAGAGCCCTCAAAATCCTCAAATCCTTTCCCCGGGCACTGATGGGTAGCCTTCATTAGGTTTTATTGACAAGATAACTAAATTATTTGCCGAGGTAACTTGTCATCCGTAGGCGCGCCTTACAATCCTGGATGAGAGTAGGATTTATCTTGTTCCAGTGTTTCTTTATTCCCCCCGCTTCTTCTCTTGGTCCGCTTGGGGAGGGGGCAAGGCACTTGGATATGTTCTTTGAAGGCTATTTGCGATTCTGTCAGCTCTGTCGTCTCGGGTTTACCATTACTATTGCTGGTAATGTCGACGGGCAGCCCCCCTCTCCTGTCGCTGCGAAGTCCTCACTTTTGCACCAACAACATGGAGAATCCAGGCGAGAGAAGCAAAACAACTGAGGAAATGGGGCAAGGGAGGGCGGTTTCAAGTCCCCCCTTACTACAGATAAACAACCTCGCCGAAAACGCCTCGGAGAGCGACGAAAAACACCGCGAATAAGTCAGCCGGGTAGTTTTCGCTACATCAAAAGGGATTCCCGGACAAAGTTAGGCGTAAAATGTTAGTTTTGTTGTTATCTGAGGCTTTGTTTTTCTCCGGTTAGGACTCCGCGGGCGCCTTGAAACGGTCTCTGTCCCCGGATTGGACGCCTATGAAAGTGGGCGTGGCGAAGGCATTCCTCTCTGTCCTGCACGCTCCGCACCGAACACATTCCAGCGCTGCTGCTGCGCTCTCAAATTAGATTATTGTTTTTAAAATTAAAAGTTAATTGACAAAAGCACACTTAAGTGCGTAACGTAATACAGACATACGAAGAAATGCGTTTTTGTTTAAGTTGTATTTTCATTTATTTATTTATTTTTGTTTGTTTATATATCTTGATTTTCTTTTCTACATGCTGATGCACTTTGTGACAGCTCTGATTCAGTTCAAAAAATGACAGCGCTGACTTTGATACACGTGTAGGGGGGGTTACGGTTTTCCTAGGAAAAGTAATGACAATATTGTAACGCGTTACCTAGTTAAGCACCCACCACTGTTTATCATAGCAGAACTTTTTCCTCATCAGAAGTCCCCTTTTTGTTATACATAACAGTATACTGTAGCTGGAGAGGTAACAGTAGGTATAGTGAAACCTATGAGCTTGAAACAGTCCGTACACATTCTCTTACTGTGCTAACTTCTACAGAGTAAAATAATTGTAAAAATTAACTATAATTGCATGAACACCCTGAATGAAAAAATCATACTCTGCTGTGGGCTAGGCCCGTGTATTTGTTTAAGCCTATGTACACCAGTTCCTCACTATATTGCATGTAGTTATTTATTTTTTAACAATTGGAATTTAACAAGATTTGTGTTATGCTTTTCCAATACAATAGAACTGCCTTTGACATCATGTTACGTAATGTGGAAAACCAAAGGGTACCCACATATTTACAGCATGTTGTCCTTCTGGAAGTTCAGAAAGGGCCGAGTAGATCATAGACATCTGAGCGACAATGGTGTGAAGTAATAGCAGACATTCAGCATTTTTTAGCACATCTACACACAAAAACACATCGAAATACTTCAGTGCACAAGGGAGACTCTGCACACATTCACGATTGTTGAACTGAGGATACTCAAAGAAATAAATCAAATCCTGTCAATGAAGGAGTACAGAGTTGAGATAGTCTAACCATTCCAAACACATATGGGCCTGTTATACCACAAGCCCAGCCAGTGCCCACAGTGACCACAATGCAAGACATAAACAAGAACGACCCAGCTGTTTGCATTCCTGGTGTAGGACATTTTAAGGCAACACTGACAGATCTGTGTAAAAATATATACAAAATAAGTATGGACCGCACAGCTGGAAAATGTCATGTGGTTTCAAGTTGATGCCACTGATTATAAAATCAACTTGAAATTTGTTCTTTTCGCTTGTTTTCTGGTGCCTCTTGCTCTCTTCTCCGGCTGATGTTGCATGTACATTCCTCTGAGTAGAGAGACAGATAGAGACAGAGAGCAAGAGGGTCAACTGCTGAGGCCCTCGGCTGAGTATGAGGGTGCTGCAGTAGTACCCGCTTGTCTAATGGTGGAAAAACCGTCTGAAACACGTGACTTCAAACATCAGTTGCTGGTTAAAGCTATATCCATCTTTCATCAATCAAAGGAACTAAGCGTTCAACTTTTTTTTTTCCTGTAAATGTATAAGCATGGAATAACAACACATGGTGAATGGGGAAATGAACCACAAGTGTAGCATATTTCAAACTAGACCAGAAACTCATCACTGTTAAATCTGGGAGCGCGAAAAGGAAACGACATACTGTTCAAAACTAATGGGACCATTTAAAATAACCCTGGTATACGGTGCTTGTAATGCCATAAGACATGTTTTATTGTCCTTGTTTTGTGGAATTGTTTGTTTACAATTCAATAACACATTTATGGTTTTGTAATTGCAACTTATTAAATAAGTCAATCATGGTAAGCCACAACAATACAATAGCATAATGTTTTCTCCACATCATTAGTTGTGGGGGGGATATTTCTACACAAAGTAAAAACACACATGTTGCAAGCGTCTCTATTACAGGGACTCAATATATCTATCAAGAATATCTGTTGAACCAGTAAGTCAACTAAGTCAGCTGCTGCATACGTCATCAACTGCCACATTATAGTAGAAATACATACCTGCCCTGTCTCTTCTGTCACACATACAAATTATCACTGTTTATTAAGGTACAAACATAAGCATAGACCACACAATCATAAATTCATTGTAAATTTACTGAGGGCAGAAATGCCAAATGATTATAAGATAAGAGATTATAAGATTATAAACATTAATTTTTGTTGAATTAACTACAAAAAATGTAACACAACGTGATTCATTAAGATATTTCTATGAAAATTGTGCATGACAAAAAACTGTGGTGATGTTGACATTTTAATGTCACAAAACTGCCATTACTCACACACACACACTCACACACTCACACACACCATCCATCCATCAGGCGTTGTAGTTCTATTTCTAAATTTCACTCCTGCAAACACGCATAGTCTACTTACAGCCCCATGCACTCTGCCATGCATTAGCTACATCCAATCATGCAGATGACAAACTAGCTGTCGAAATGTGCCCGCAGCATCTGAGCCTCACTAGGGCTGGGACTGTAGGGTCTACAATCATGTGATTTGCTGGAAGAGTCCCCCCTCCCCTCCCCTCCCACCTCCCAGGCCTGCCCCTGAGTGGCCTCTGCTAGGCTATGTTTCCAGGAAAGGGGCCTACTGGACAGGCTGTGAGGCCTAGGCAGGGAGACATTGGCTCATTGAGAAAAACAAAAACAGAGAGGGGAGGTGGGAAGACTCTCCCCTCTTACATAACTCTGCCTCCATGACAGGAAGAAAAAAAAAAAGTTCCCCGCCACAATGCAAAGAAAAACCTGTCTGTCCGCCTTTCCTCGGCTTGCAAAGACTGAGGCACTTCAGGATTGGAATTTGAGCAACACTGAAACCAGCAGTGCCTGCCTTCAGTTACACAATAGTTGCAACTCTACAGGCATACCACCACCACAGGCATGTCAAACACCAGGCAAATCCAAACGTAGACATTCAAATGTCAGCAATATCATGGGGCGATACCATCACAGCAAATATTTCTTCTTGGTTTGTCTAATACAATACTGCTGTTATTGTGCACATTACTGAGCAACCTTCACAACAAGTAAAACATGATGTAACACACCATGTCATCTTGTGTGTGCTGTGTTCACTACACCATACAGCTCTGGTGGGGAGATATTCATTTGAACAGCCCTTGCTAGCTCTCTTCTAGCCTACACTGCCCCTCTGTGGCAGAAGGAGAAATTGCACGATGAGCAACAAATAAAGGAAACGGATCTCATCTTGTGACTAACATGTAAAACCTCATTCACGTTAGTTGGCCAAAGCTGACGTGGTGTGTTGTGTGTGATCTGTGATAGTGGTGTGACTATATACACACTACTATCACTATCATCAATACATTCCTGTCCTCCACTCGTAGATGCCAATCTGTCTGTGTATTTTTATATCATCAATGAACATAAACCATCTATTTTGTAATTTTGTTCGTCTGTCAGGATGAAATAACAAAATTGACATATTTGTATTATATATTGTAGTGATCACCAAAGGAAAAAAAAAATCTTTTGTACCCGCCCACCCAATCCCTCCTCAGGGAGGTCAGAGGTCAGGGTCAGTTACAGAATAGGAACAATGAATGGACCAACATAAAGTATCAATAAATTAGCACCAAAATAGACAAAATGAGCAGATACAAAAACAGTAAAAATCAGACACGCTGCACATCGCTGCACCACGCGGTACATGAGGAAGTGTGAGCGAGTTGCACGGTCAGGAGTCAAACTCTGGCTGCTGGTCGATCAGCATGGTGGTGTCGTTGCTTCTCCTGGTGGACGGGTCCAGGCAGGACAACCCCAGAGCTATCAGACATAACCACGCCTGCAGGGGAGAGAGAGAGAGTAAGAGATTAAAAATGAATCAGTTGATTGCTATATCAGATCGAGGTCACATGTTCAATATAAAGTCTATCATTAAAACACTGAATTATACTGCTGTATAATAAAACCTTATCTGCATTTCTGAAAATACTCTTCCTTTGTATTTTCAACATGAGATGACTGGTTGGCTAGTTCAACAAAAATCACTGAAAAACAAAGTTTGGATAGTTAACTGCCCGAGTAGTTGAAGATTAAGCTGCTGTAAGCTCTGGCTCAACATTGTATTTTTTCCATTCGGTAGCCGTCATATTGCAGTTAGGCCAATTTACGTCACAGTGGCACAAAGGTCAAATATTTACCACGGTATATATGCCACAGTAAACTTTGTTCTATTAGATCATTTCCTCCGTGCGTGCTGCATTTTTACTACTACGGTTTGAACCCTGAAAAAGATCACTCATGTACTGATGATGATTTGTGTTTCTGTTTTTTCACATTCAACAATCATAATACAGATGAAACAGATGAAAATGTTAACTCACCAAATAACCCACAAATGTCAGGTATGCTATGGAGAGGAACGCTGCCAACACGTACAGCCACACACTGTTGAGTGCCGTGACGTAGACCACTACAAAGTACATGTTGATAGCACACACCATCAGGATCACCAGTCCTCCACCTACTTTAGACACTCTGCAGAAAGGAAAAGGACATCAGAATAATAAATATGTCAAAAGGAGATAAGAAAGCATCAGTGTGGTCATCAGGTCGGTTTTGATGAATCAACTTACAGCCCATTGGCAAACTCGTTCATGAGGGACGGCAAACTGGTGAAAGTGAGGATGGGGATGAGGGCAAATGGCAACTGTGAGAAGAGAAGAGCAAGAATGAAAATGGGAGGTTACGATGTAGTTTTACCATCATGTAGGAGACCAGCCTGGTAAGCTATTTTGAACCATCAATAAAAACATTTTATTTATCTAACTCATAAAAAAACTCATTGAAATAATATTTTTTATAGTTATTTGATTGTTTAAATGTTTCCTCTCCTTTATCGCTCCTATTGTTTAAGTGTTTTAATGCTCAAGTCCTCTTTTTTGTAGAGGATGTTGTAAGTAGGATTTGAAAAGCACACATAGATGAAGCTTCAATTTTACATTATAGGAATTCCGATTTTCCTATATTTATATACACATGATCAAAGCTCTTAAATGAAGAAATAGTTCAAATGATTTTCTCATTTGAATTAGAGGAGCTGGTGTTGTCGGCCAATCAGGGTCCAGTATTGTGACTGTTCTGCCTGCCAGTCAAAATCTTCAAATCCATTCAATTCAATTTGACTTTTCATTAAACTACATTTATTTGCAAAACATCATGAAGAACATGATTCTTATCCTGAGAATTGGTACATTTCAAAACAAAATCATGAAAACTGAATCACATGGGACCTTTCCCCCACTGTATATAGTCTAATCCTCCAAAGTGCTATCAGAGAAACACGATTAAAAAGTGATATAAAAGAAAGATAAAGTAAAATGGGAAATGTAGTGAAATGTTAGCTGATGCTTGGATAGAGCTGACGGTGATCCGGCTTGCTGACCTGCATGCTCTGCAGAACGTTGAGGAAGTCGTTCATGCCCGTCAGCTGCCGCACGTCCTGGAAGACGGCCACCAACAGCGTGGGGGCGATGGCGAGGGAACGGGTTAACAGCACCCGGGCGAAACGCGACCACCGCAAGTTCAAGAAACCCTGAGGGGCAGGAGGACAACATCTCTGTCTGTGACATTTGCAAGGAAATTGCACCCCTACCGCTGGTTCACCGGAGCAAATAGTGGGCTACATTATTAACACACAGTCCCGATTTGATGCTGTATAACTATCACACCGGGCCACATAAAGGGACGGGTAAAAGTTCAGTAAATGGAAAACATTTAATCTAGCAGTGACGGTAAAGTATGGGGCTGGGGGGAGTTGACATTTCTACTCTCTGTGGTGTGGGAGTTGTGTCTGTGTGTCAGGATTTCTGGTAACAAATCTTCCGCGCACTGTTGACTCCTCATTCCTCCACTGACCTCCATGACGAACTGGCCAGAGTAAGTCCCAGTCATGGTGGAGCTCTGACCAGCTGCAAGGATCCCCACAGCCCAGATGTAGAGTGCCGGCGGGCCAAAGAAACAGCCCAGCACCACTCCCTGCGACAGACATGCAAACAGAGACGGCAGTCAAAAAAAATAAAAAATTCAGCAGCCAGGGAAGGTAGACATCATATAAATACTCCCCCATTAACGCCAACTTTAAAATTCATGTTTTGTCTCTTCCTACTGAAGCTGTTTTCTGACAATAAACATCATCTATGTCTTGCCCTTGGTCACATGTTTTGTTGTTCTTGAGGGGAAAAGCACGACCATTCAAAGCCACTGGTCCTTCTCGTCCCTCATTCCCATTTTGGTGCTCCACTCTTCATAGTTAATGTTCAATTTTCACAATAATATAATACAATCGTACTCAGTTGTATTATCTCCGCCAAGGAGGTTGTGTTTTCACATGTTAGTTAGTTAGTTAGTTTGTCTAACTGTCAGCAGGATGTTGGATTTTCATTAAATCTAGAACAGATTGTGGCGTTAGACCAAAGAATTAATTGCATTTTGATGGTGATCCGGATCCGGGACTTCCGCCATTTGACTATTATTTTTTAGCCATTACTATGAAACTAGATAGAGATAGAGACTTAATTCCAAATGCCAGGGGTATGTTTGCAGGGTCAAGAAACCAATTTAACTTAATATTTAAGAGAGAGAGGAATGATGTCTTCGGGCGTAACAGCAAGTTGGAGAATTGTTCAGCATTGGCTGAGGTTTGTGCTCTCCCAGTTTTGTTTATTGCTCAATAAATAATAGACATGATTTTCATAAAATGATGATCTCAGGTGCTGTACACCATAATGAAGTTTGACTGCACAGGGAGTGAAGTGTCACCCTGTTACGAACTGACCTGAACTTGATGACCACGGCGCTGCATGGTAAAAACACAACAGTAGTATTCAGTCTTTTTATAAGGAAGTCAGTGTCTTACCCCTTTGTAGATGTCCACCTGTAGAGTGTTATTGTCCATGGGGAACAGTTGTGAATGGGGACTGCCTGATTCATTGCAGACAGTGAACTGGAATCAAAACAGATCACGGTGGTATATCATGCAGTAGTACAGCAGCCAATGAAAGGACACATTGTTTAGATTCGAAACGAGGGCTTCAAATTGCAGGCTTGTTAGGTAAGAGTAGCTGCAAAGATACTCACCACCTCTATGTTTGTGCGTCCATAGAAAGTCCCGGCGAAAACAGCCACCACAAATACATTGATGAGGAATGACAAAAACAGGGCGATGGTTGACTCTATAAAGTAGTATTTGTTGGCCTCTCTTAATTCCTTCTTGCACGACCGATCCACATCTCGAGACTGAGAGACATTCGGACAGTCATTGATTAGGTGAGACAGAAATGAGCTCATGGAAAGAACATAAAGCAGCTAGCTGGGTATTTCTGTCAGGGTGTGTGTGATCGCACTACAACTCATGTCATTTACGGCATGCGACCATAACTGTCCATAAGGATGTAATACATGTTTCATGAAGCCACTTAAAGTTCCATCTATCCAGCCGTCCAGCCTACCCAGGGTATCTGCAGGTTTCAGAAAGCTAAATTTAAGACGTTTTAAAGACCTTTTTATTGCTATCTGGAATTGAATTTAAGACCAATTTAAAACCCTAAATAAAAAAAAAACAAAGGTAGCAAAACAAGCCTATTTCTGATTGGACATAGTTGTCCTATAAACAGGCAGAAAAAGAAAAAGGACACCAGGAAATGAATGAAGTGTATTTAATAACTGTATTTAAGACTTTGTCAAGGTTTTTAAATGCCCCGCGGACACCTTGTTACCTTAACGAGGGCGGAGTGGAGGTAGATGTTGTGAGGCATGATGACGGCTCCCACGATGCCCACGGCCTGCGTTAGCTGAACTGGACCGCAGCCCTCGCAGTACGGCACAAACATCCCTTTCAGCAGCTGCCCTTGGTCTGGACCGGCTTTCACGTACTGGAGGAGAGGGAGTGAGAATGAGAGGGACGCACAGAACTCATAAATCGCCAACGTATTGATACTGGATACACACGGGTGCAGATGGATATATATTTGACCCATGCATTCTTACACACACTGACTGACTGATAGAAAAAACACACACACACACACACACACACACGGTAGAAATGTCAAGGACACCATGTTTTAAGAACACTCTTCTATCCAGTAATCCGAAGATATAACTTAGTACCTCATATCCAAAGGTAATGGCCATGATAGCAATAAGAACGCCAAAAAAGGCTTCCAGCTTCCTCAGACCTGAAGAGGGAAACAGGACGCTTTATTTACTGCTTGTACAGCGAGTAGTTTCGCTGTAATTTGAAAACGATACCCATAAATCAGTGAAGACACACAGACACGGCCACGACTTACCATACTTGTCCAAGAAGAGGAAGACAAATGTGTCGATGATGGTGATGAGGACACCGCCCCACAAGGGTATCCTATAGGTGAACCCCCCCACACACACACACACACACACACACACACACACACACACACACACACACACACACACACACACACACACACACACACACACACACGCACAGCAGAAATAATCAACACTTAGGAAATAATAAAACCATTTTAAAGCACTCATCAAACTGTGATCTCATCCCGACAGCCATAAAAATCAATAGTGTCCCTGTGTCGTGCGTTTCCACCACCTGCCAGAGGAGAGGAGGCTGAACGCTATGGCACAGCCGATGACCTCCTGCATGTCTGAACCGATGATGGCCAGCTCCACCATCAGCCACAGGAAGATACGAGGCACCTGGACAGATGACACAGTTAGGTTAGTATGATGTGAACATGAATGAACATGAATGAACATGAACATGAACATGAAGAACTCATATATGGGATAAATGACTCACAGAGCTACATTTTATTTTTATAATGTACTTCTAGGCCCTGGGAAAGTGAAGTCTGTATTTGTGAACATTTACTACTGGCTCCACCCTGCACGGTAACTGTATCCAGGATGATTATCTGGGGCTTCGGGTCCATTTTCTAGGTTTGGACTGATAGCACTGCCATTACATAAAGCTCATCTAGATGTGGTAGTCCAGACACGCATTGCGTTAGTCCACAAAGTCGTTTTCCCGTTTCCAATGAAACCCCGGTCAGAATCAGAATCAGATTTATTGCCAAATATGTTTTCACATACAAGGAATTTGACTTGGTGTTTGGTGCATAACAATAAACATAGCAAGAATTAAAAAAAAAACAAGAATAAAAGTACTGTAAAAGGCAAAGGTCAAGAATACAATATAAAATAGAAAGATTCACACTAAAATATATGAAAAGATATTATAAGAAATAAGAAAAATAATAATAACAATACAATAAAAAGAATGTGTGCCATATATATGTGCAAGGGTATGTGCAAATTTGTGCGTTAATGTAACACATTTAGACAGATGTGGATGCTTTACGTGTCCATGGAGGAGGGGGTTACCGGGCCTTGTTGATTAGGCCAGTTGCGGTACGACTATTTAGAATGATCCTTCCATTTAGCAGCTTATGTCTTTCCCATAAGAACAACATATGAATTCTTCAACTGAGTGGCATTCCTCTATAATGTGGCTTATGGAACGGCAATAAACTCAGAGAAGCTAAAGGATATGAACTCAAGCCATTGTTCAGATTAAATAGGTCATTACATATTTTTCCCACACCTATTTCTGCCTCTCAAAATGTGTCCAACAGAGGCGCAATAGGCTTGTTTGTGCTGTAGAAAAGGAAACGCGGGGGGGGGGGGGGGGGGGTCACATGGCTCTCAGCCATATGGTATTCAGTTGCTTTTCTTGTTTAAGACTTAGGGAAGCAGAGACCATTTTCAAATGAAACTTCCAAATATTAATGATTCATGAAGTCATTCTATGTTTGTATATGAATGTAATCTGACATTTTTTCGATAAGGTGGTGCGATAATCATTTTTTCCACATTTTTCGATAAGTATTGTGAACTTATTGCTGTCACTTTTATTTTTGTAATTTGATTACATAATCCAAGGATTACAGTCATAGTAACTACTCAACACCGCTGATGCAATGAAGCGGTTGCAGTAAACCAGGGCTGGTTCTGCTAAAAGCATTGTGAACCGGTAGAGACAATCATACCGCAGCACTGCAGAAACCAGGCCCAATCACAGAGACAGCGAGTGTACACGTGGTGGTGGAACATGACCAGAAATACACACATATCGGTGCTTCATGCAAAAGCCCCTACAGCGATCACAATCTCATCCTGGCATACTGATGATATGGATGAGCGATGTATAGAGACAAGGAGGCTCACAGTGCGGTACTGCCGATTGCAGACTTCAGCCAGGTGCATCCCAGTGACCACGCCCAGTCGTGCTGCCAGCCTCTGCAGCAGCAGACCAATGATGGTGGCTCCCAGCAGCACCCATAGGAGCTGGCAGGAGGAGAACAGGGATGTCATCTGTTAATCAGCCATGGATCATTTTCCCTTTCCCTATTTGCAACATATTTCAACTGTTTTGGTTGATAATCTGAGAAGTATAGAGCCTGGAAGCAGAAATAGCTTTTAAAAAGGAGTTGCTAGTATAATATTCATTATTATTGTTGTTGTTAGTAGTAGTAGTAGCAGTAGTGGTGGTAGTAGTAGTAGTAGTAGTAGTAGTAGTAGTAGTAGTAGTAATCGTAGTAGTAGTAGTAGAAATAGTAGTACTAGTAATAGTAGTACTTACTGATGAAACCATACTTAACATTTCAGTTACAAGACAACATTTACAAAGTAAGTTAATCTTTTCCCAGGCTTTACAGATAAAGTTTGCCACATAGAATCCAGCTATTCTGCAGCCCCAAGTCCTTCATAATAATAAAACAAATGAACAGTTAGTTGACAGTTAACAGTCAACAGTCAATGACAGCTATTGGTATTAGTATTGTTTCAAATACCTTGAACCCAGCTTTAGCACCAGACTGTAGGTCAGACTCGATGTTCCCTGGGTCCAGGTAGGCTATGCTCATCAGAAACCCAGGCCCAGTGAAGGCCCACAGCTTACGGAAACTAAACCCAAACTAGAGGAAAGAGGAATACGAATTTCAAAATATTCATGACATAGAATGTATTATATTGCACAATGACGGTGCTCAGTCTTCTCAATTAGACGAAATGTTGGTTAAGGGGTCTACTAACTAAAACAACTGGAGATTATCATCATTATCATAACAGGTTTATATCACAGAATAATACCAAGGGTTTTCTTTTTTGTCCAACCATACGGTACCTTGCTGTTGTCCTCTGGAACAGGGACCCTCTGATCAAAATAAGTACTAGCCACGGTTTCATTCTGTCCCTGTAGGAATACAGAGGGGGGGGAGGCAGCTCTGTGTGTGTGTGTGGTCTGGATCAATTCTTTCTCTCCTGCCAGGTCACTCCCTGAAATATGAAGCATGCACGGTGAGAGGAGATCACACCAGAACTGAGCTTCAGTGACGCCAAACAAGCTTCAGCATTGGGCCCAATCAGCATGGGCCCCCCGGTGGAGTTTACAACAACATAGAGCTCCATAGTGAATGTCACTGCAGCATTGTAAATGAAAGGGAGATTATGCTGTTCCTGTTGCTCTGCTGACAGGTATGAATTTGGGGACGCCGACTAGATTATAAAGAGGTTTTATGACCGGAGGAAAGTCATTATGTTAACACTTTGTTGTTTTAGTCCAACTTGATTACTGTGCTGATGCAATTCTGTCTCTTAAATGGAACAGGTAGATCCCCTGCCTGAGAAGTCTACATGAATATTCTTGCAAGCAAAAGCTCAATTTGATTATTCCCATACAAACCTAATAGAAATCCAACCAGTTACTATATTAGCAGCTCTAGGCTGCAAGAGACATGAGTTATACAGACACACATATTACATAAAACTCTTGAAAGCAGTTACAAATAAATGTGTCCACAAAATAAATAATCTTACCTTCTCCTTCAGTTTGTCCTGGCTCCTGATCTGTGGGAACACTGGGAGGGAGAGAGGAGATGTGGATGGTCTCAGGAAAGGGATTTCTGTCTGGAAGCACACAGGTAATTATACTGGGATTACGGTCACTTACATGATGGCAGTGCACACAAATAATAATACTTCACACACACAAAACCATGAGAAAAGGTATACACATAATCATTAGGTTATGCTTCATAACACGGAATTTGTTCGTTTAGAGATATATATTGTAGTTTTGATGCCCCTTATAAAAAAATAATCTTATTATATTCTATATATAATATATCGTATTATAATTTTTTTGCAATCGGAAATATCGAAATACAAAACGAGATATGAAACTGCAAAACAAAACAAAAAGGAGTGAATCAACTTTTGAAAATAAACTAATAGGCTACTTTAGATTTAGTCACATTGCATGCTTTGCACATTGGACATTGGACATTGGACATTGCACCCCCCCCCCCCCTCAGTGACCCCTGGAGACATAACGTTAAATCGCTCACCTGAACTCAGAGAAATGAACATTTTTGCGGCAGGTGTGCTAAATCGCTTCTCTCTCTCTTCAAGCTCTATCACAACAGCTGCATGTCAGACGAAACTGGTGGTAGGCTTGAATGCTACATTGCGGTAAAACGGTAAAATTCCTTCACTTCCTTATTGCGCAGCGGCGCCGATTGTACAGTACAATTTATTCAAAGAACTTCCCAACAGGTTGTCCATCCCCCCTGGGAAAGTGTTGACTAACCAAGCAGGTAAGGGCGGGGGGGGGACAAAGTCACACACCTCGAGGACGTTTGACAAAGTGCCCTAGTTCTCCTGTTTGTATCACGTGACCTTGTTTGACAGCATAAATCCGAGGAGGGGTGAGACGATCCTCATTGATTAATTGCAGATTATCAACTACAAGAGGTCCGTATAATGTAACTCAGGTTGGTATTCACGCCACAGCGCTATTATTCTGCTTCTATCTGGACTCGGTACACTTCTATCTGTGTACTTGGCCACTAGCGTCAAACCCGCCGGAATTAAAAACGGACTTCCGATCAACAGCTTTCAAAATAAAAGCCTAGGAACATGGGTTGTCTCCGGCCATACGTTTAAAAATAAAATAAGTATTGCTGCAACGGGGTTTGAGTAATACCAAAGTGACAATGAAGACTATATTTAAGTAAGGATCTGTAAGCAATGGAAATACCATTGCTGTTGTTTTTTTTTCTTTCCAAAATGTCCCTTTCACAGCATATATTCATAACCATTTAGGACTATAGAAGATGGACTGGCAAAATACACAAACACTCAATCACAAAAAAACTAGGAAAACTTGAAAAAGTCAAATTTAACCCATAACCGCTGTAGAGCTGTTCCTAAAGGCTGGATGAAAGAATGCGGGCTTCAACGGCTAACCGAGATACCATTTGTTATGTACATAGGGCTGTCAAAAATACACAAAGAAAGATTCACAAAACCTATACCAGAAAATTTGGAAGGCTGACTACCACCTTGAAAATGCCAGATTTGACGCAGCTACCTGCTTGTTGCTGGTGTGTGGACGCCCTCTAGCAGCAGGAAGGAGTGCATTAAAAAACTAAAATGGTCTGAGAGAGTCAGTAACAGGAGCAGCAGGCGGCCTCTGGGTGGCGACAAATGTTGACCCATTTTATGTTGAGCTTTGTAGTCACACTTAAATTACATTGCTGTCAGGGTTTGAAATGAGCACCAAACACCAGTCTAATGCTGGACAGTTTTACCCGGTGGCTCGTAATTACCAATTATTTTACCCGCTTTTGACCTGCGTCTAATCATCCTGCTCTAACCAGAAATCACCATAATATCACTATGATATTCCTATGGAGACTTTGGGTGTCTGTGGTACTCAATAGTAAGCTTGTGTGACCTTACTGTACTTTATGGTATTTGTATCTCCTATGGTATGACTATAATATTTCTATAGTATTCCTATACAGACTTATAATGTGTCTATGGTTCTCATAGTGAGTTTATAGTGACCCTGTTGCACTTAATGGTATTTATTTTATTTCCTATGATATCACTATAATATAGTCCTATAAGAACAATAGTTTAGCTGTGATATTTGTATAATGTCCTTCTAAAATGTATTAAAGGATTGCTATAAGGGCTATAGCCCCTGTTGTCAGTTTACTACAGAGTGAGTTCCATGCCCTGATAACAGACAGATAAAATAAGGTAATATATAAAAACTATTGAAAAAAGAGGCAGTGTCTTATTTCCCTAAAACACATAACTATGTTACCCCATTATATTTTCACACTACAAATAAATGAATACCCAACCAGGCCATGGAAGTCATCACTAGGCTACTAGTGGGGTAAAGAAGACACAGGGTTGAGACTGAATAGTAAGAGATCATTTGATCCCCCATTTTTAATCCAATAGTTTACTTGTTATCAAATCTGAATCAGCACACAGTGGCAACAATCTGTATTTTAGCTGAAATAGCTGTAACACACTGCCATTTGTCATGTTGACAAAAAGTTGGTGCAATGAAATCAGATGTTTTAAAGTGTTTATTTTGGCAAGCACCATTCGAAATAGAGCAAATTTGTCATGTGCTTATGTTATGTGATGAATGATAAAACTATATACCCATGCAAAATTCCCTGTGAAATGTACATACGTCTCTTTATTGCAGAAAGATTAAGTGTCATTGAAATCTTATTGATTTCTTCTTTTTTATTTTCTAACTTGTAATGACTTGTTTTCTAGTCATGTCTGTTTGTATGTGGTGTGTCATTTTCAGTTTTCGGTCTATTGATCAGCATTAGCTTGTAGAAACTTTAAGATCATCATACATAGCTGATTGGAAATGCTTGGCATGTATGGAGTTACATGAATTCCTCTAAAATCATACATCCGTACAAAATCAAAGTGAGTAAAAAAAAAACAATAGATACAAATCAAACCAAGAGGATCAAATAAAACCAAAATGTCTCTGTGCATCCTGATATTGAACTGGAAAAACTTCTCATCGTCTTGTATTAGGTTATAAAGCCTGTTTACATTTTTTTTTCCTCACATTTCATGTTTGATGTCTTCAATACTTTTTCATCATTATCATCATCAGTTACTCAATTATTGAAAAGGAGCATCTGGTTTCCTTTTGTTATAAGAAACAAGAAGACAAATCCTCAAGTGTGATGTCTGTTGATGCTCCGGGCATCTTGGCTTATCCAGGGCTCTTGTCGCCTACATGAGTCTTTACTACTTAATGTAAGGTCCATAAGTCCCTCCACTCATTTACATTGGGACACACAGACAAGTTATATCCCATCGCACATGCCTAGTTCGACTCATACGGTGGTGACCCTCATCACCACCTCCCGGTTGGCCGTGGTGCTGATCCGCGGGTCGTTGGGCCGCAGTTGGCTCAGGATGTGTAAGATGGTGTATCCACAGTGGTGGTTCAGAATAGTTCTTAGCCTCCTGCTTTGTCGCCCTCTGCTGCTGCTGCCCAGACCGTGGGGGTTACTGCGAGAGCCACGACCCCCTGTCTTGCTGCTGGAGCTCAGTGGGTCCCCCAAGTCCTTTGATTTCTCATAGTTCAGTACTTTCCACTGCTGATTGACAGCTTGCCATCGTTTGAAGATTCGGTACACTGATGAGCCCTCATGGATTATAAGGCCTGAATAGAGAAAACGAGGGATGGAAAGAGACGGAGCCGGGTGAAGGACAGCGCGTACAAACCAATGAGTTCAAGCGTCTTTACATCAAATGTTATGCTAAACGGGCTCTGCAAGCTTGTACAAGCTGTATATCACAATCAGTATCACACGTAGGAACTTTCCATAGCGCTTGTAGATTAGAATAGACAGTTGGCAATAATCACAGAGCAGATATCTGATGCCATCTGTTCTCAGTGTTGTCTTACAGAGGCAATTCACCATTGCAGAAGAACAGTCTACCAGGTTTACTGTATGTACTCTGAAGCTGCTTTCGGATTGCGCCTAGAAAACAGAATCTCTTGTACACTGCAACTTCTTCAAATGTTATGTGTTGTTTTTGTTTGAGTTGTCATCTCCCGCCTATGTACTCTATGCCCATTTTGTTTTTGTTTTTTTGTTATTTTGTGTGTCCTTGCTAACCTGCAGAATGCAGACTATATCCACGTTTTTCTCCCTCTGGTTTGTCCTTGCCGAATGCAACCTATGTTTTTGATTTTCTTCTGTTGTTGGAGAGTACATCCTGTTTTCTTTGCTACTCTTATCCTTGCATGATCCATCCTTCTTTATTCTATGTCACCTAAGCAGCCCAAGTACATCTTTTTATATAATGGTTTTGCACAATTTTGTGTGTTGCCCATAACACTTATGTCTAAATCCTATGCTCCTGCTTTCTACAATGTCTTGGTGTGATTTTAATGCATCACTTGCTGACTTATGCAGCTGACCACAATGCTTTTGTGTGTTTCTGCGTGCCCCTTACCTATGCAGACGATATCCATGAAGCCGTACATGCCGTAGCAGATTTGGAAGAGCAGGTCCTGGCGCTGCCACTTGGCAGAGGGGCTGAGGGAGGACCAGATGAGCCAGGAGATGCTGGCGATGAGGAACAGGGAACCCAGAATAATGGCGGCAATCTGGACCTTCTCAATCACCGTCAGAGAGATGGCCTGCCACTGGAATGGAGAAAGACTTCTGTATCACATATGACTGGAGAGAGAGGTGTACATATATGGAAACACAATGTATACGCATACAGGCGTACAAACATACACAGACATACACACACACAAACACACACACCAACACACCAACACACCAACAGCACCGTCTCAATAGCCTTTCAGAGCCTTTGGCTGCCTCTGAACAGGAGGGCAGAAGGACAGTGACGCAAAGGGGGAAAATGTGTCAGCACAATATGGCAAACAGTCCTCACACCACAGTGACTGCCCAAGATTTGTTCTAGCAAAGACTGTTGAGTCTAATGCCCAAGTGCAGAGTGCAGCAGCGCCACAGACCACAAATCCTGGTTGGTGTATATGTAGAGTATGTTAGAAATTGTCTGTGTCAGCAGAACGTTCTCCATGCGATAAAATCTCCCCGCCTGATTCGCCCATGAATAAAAATAACAGCAAACAGTGCATAACGGCATACACATTTACACGCATGTTGAGTGGATTACATACTGTCATCATCTTGTTTATCCTTCTGTTCATCCAATTTGCCTCCTAGTCACAAAGCTGGTGGAAATGTTTTGTAAGGAGATTGATGAGGAGACTTTTTCAAACTGCTGAACCAAAGCAAACTGAACTCAACCAGGCTGTGCTGGCCTGTTTGCCAATTGAATCGTTTACCACGCGCAGTGTGAGGTAGATTCATCTGGACTGGCATAGCATCAGTGCTGCAGTGGCTGATTAGTTCCAAATCTGCAAGGGCAATGGTGGGGTAAGGGGATGTGAAGCGTTGTTTACCCTCAAATCTTTCCTAAACTCTCCTAAAATGCATTGTAAAGTTTGTGCTGATATGCCGCGCATATCAGCGCCATCTCCCCTCACCACTGTGCAAATTTCCCCCTGTGTTACCTGCAGTGGGTTCTTGGTGCTGATGGCCAGGACCTGGTACTTGAAGTAGCAGAGCTCACAGCTCCAGGAGCCTCTCTCACTGATCCAGCGGATGAGGCAGGGCTGGTGGGTGCAGCGCACCGAGCCGTCACAGCGACAGGGGCTCAACAACTCACCCTGCAGGACAGATGAGGAAAACACACTAAGGCGAATTCAGAGAAAACAATATTATATCAGTTTCCATATTGCAGCTTTGCGTTTTGTCTTTTAAGTTATTTTTTTACCACATTATTTGAAGGTACTTTATTCTGATCTATGGGCCTTGTTTAGAGAGCTATATAAGATGGAGGTGGAAGACATTGCTGACAGAGATTCCAGCCCTGATGCTGCTTTAAATGCACGGCCAAGAGTCAATAGATTGTGCTTGTCCTGAGAGGCAGGCCGGTGTGGCTTTTGGAACACATCCAGAGTCTGTCTCTCCCGTGCCACACCAGCACCTGAAGCCTGCTGGCACATTCAGCAGAATGAGGATGACCACATTCAGGTTGTCACCTCCATTCAGCATCACACATCCACTTTGTTGAGGAGATAAAAATCTGATTGGCACTCCTGCAACTATCTCTTTATTTCACTGGAGGAAGAGGAAAAATCTGCCAACCACGTACGCCACAACTTAAAAGATTTCAAAACAATAGTTTATGTCGAGGTGACTGTGTTACACATGCATGTTGGAAACTGTGTGAATCATTAGTAAATCAGTGAATGGGCGCAGCTTGATGCTGGGGCCTAGCAGCACGTGGCAGCAACAGCAGGGAAGTGGGGAGATTTCAAGAGCAGGCAGGTGAAGGAGATGTGAGCTGAGTGAACTCAGTCAGTACCAGCCTCATAACAAATGACGCCTCTCTGCTCAAACACCAGGGTGATCACTTTTTAATGGTAGACTTCAGACACCTTATGAAGGCAACGTAGAGGGCAGAGTTCAGTCTAGTGGAGTCTAAATTCAAAGAATAGCGGGGTGTTTTTGAAGACTATAAACTATTTCTAAGCTGGACCAAAGCGTCAAATGCAGACTACAATTCCTGATGAAAAAGCCCCCGTCTGGAAATGTTCTTTGTAACGACTGCAAATAAATAAATAAAAACAGATCAAAATCAAGCTAATATTTATTTTCTTGGCTATGTAGGTTATAAACAAATCTTGCGTTCAAGTTTCCAAACTAACGTCCATGCTGAAATAATTGGATTTCTAATTCATCCTGTAAAAAAAGCTTATTCACAATATGCTTCGGTATCTGCTCAAATCTGCTCAAAGAGAATGATCTTTCTTCTATCCTTCTGCGCTCTGGTTTTCCCCATCTGGCTCGTTTAACGTAACCACTTATAATAAAAGGCTTCAAGTGTCCAACCACATAGAGATTTGGTTTGGCAGATGAACCACATGCCACTCATAAACTTTAAAATAACTTGCTTGCTGACATTATAAAGATGACACAGAGAAGGTCAGAAATATATGAGCGACTAAATAAAAACAATATCAAAGCAAACATTTTTAAAATGTCAAGCTGTGGTTGAGTTGTTCTTCTGTGTGTGTGTGTGTGTGAGTGTGTGTGTGTGTGTGTGTGTGTGTGTGTGTGTGTGTGCAGTGTTGTTAAGAGATGTTTTTGGGCTGGGATGAAAATGTTAGTGTCATGATCAACTAGGATGAAATAAAAATGAAGACTTTTAAAAGCTGTATCATTTTCAACCATTACCTTGAACATAATTTACGTATGCAATAAATATGTATGTAATACCCATGATGACGGACAGTTTAGTGTAAGTATGACAGGTCTCATCCAAAGGTAGAAAGAAGAGAACCAAGACTCAGTAGCATTTTCTGGAGCTACTCCATTGATAATGAATAGGACACCAACATTGTGGACTATGACAGCACCCACAGGGATGTTTTCTGCATATGGGTCAATTTTCTAGTTCATAAATTTTGGCACCACTAAGAAATGAAGTGCATTTGTGTGTAAAAGCTCCAAGAAATATTAAATGCGTCCACAAATTTAGCCTGCCATTCATTGTCAGTGGAGCAGTTCTAGAAAGAGTCTCAGACAGAGTCGCTCATGTTCACCAAACTGTTCGAGACCACAGGACTCACGTATGTGATTTTTGGAGGAAGGAAACCACATTAAGGGATTAGAGACGTTTTTCATTGTAATATTGATGTACAGAGCTCTTGGTGCAATGACTGAAAATAATGGAAACTGTCGGATGAAAACTCCACAATGTCCAAAATCCAAAAAGGTTTCAGGAACTAAAAAAGCAGCCTTGTTTTTAGCTTGACGACAATGCATTTTTGATATTTCCGTATGGGTTCGGAAAGGGATTTTTGGAATCGTACAGTTGAAGTGGAAACATGAGAATAGAGTTATAAATGTATTTTTATAAATCCTTAAAACCTTTCTTTCTAAAGATGTGACACTGGGGGGCAAATACAATTCTATGAGATTGAATTGAATTGAATTGAATTGAATTGAATTGAATTGAATTGAAAATACAAGTAAAATAGATCTTTATTTTAGCGATGGTGGAGTTTTTTGTGAAATGGTTATTTTTCATTCACAGGTCATCCCATTTGAGTGCAGCTGTATACCCAAAAGCAACACACTGAGGAAAACACAGGTGGAGGCATGAAAGGTCAAATCTGGACTAGGAGTATCTACTCATGCCCGAATGAACCCCCTGTGGTAATATATCTGAGTGAATAATGAAGTCCACTGTAAAGGCCACCCACTCCTAAATATTAAAGGCACCCTTCAGTTTCCGACCAACATAGGTCTACACACAGCCCCCCCAAGTCGACGATGAAGGCTGCTTCATAGAGCATGAAGGTGTACATTTTGTGTGTCACTATGGGGGGAAAATCTAGTCCTCCTCAGCTGCAACCTTTAGACGAAAATTATTATCATTAATTATCTGTGCACGTGTGTGTCCATGTACGTGTGTGTGTGTATGTGCGCAAACCTAACAAACTTAACAGTCCTTCCAGCAGGAGCTGGCATGGCTTTTCTGAATCTAGACAGTGTTAAGTAGAATCAATGGCACAGCTACTGTACCATGGCATACACTGACAGCTTTGACAGGCAGCTAATAAGGATTCATATTCAATTCAGCCCACAGAGCAAGGTGATTATATCTGTAGGTAATTGGCCCACTGACAGCGACATGATCCCGTCCCCTGTTGTGACCTGCTTGAATAATGAAATAACAATAAAATGGCAAACTTGTGCCCCCTTGTGCCCCCTTACACGCCCATGCCCCCCCCCCCCCCCCCCTCCCCCACTCAAGGTAATGTGGCAGTTTCCCTTTTCCACAGACTAAAAATTGAGAGCAGTGCAAGAAAAATAATCAAATTTCAATGTCAGTCTGAGAAACTGATGTGGTAGAGTAGAAGTCTTTGGGTTTCCCCTCGGTGCTTTGTTTGCTTGCTCTCTTTGTCTGTAGCTAAAAGAGGCAGCTAGGAGCCACGTTGCACGATGAGTCACCTTGCCGGAGAGCCCAAAGCCCAAACATCAACCTTTTATTAAGAGTGGATAAGACAGCGACTGGGGATCGATCCCTGTCTGTGACATCGAAATGCCGTGTGTCCAAAATAAGCTGAAACTGATTTATGCTAAGTCCTTCCTGTGTGGCTCTCCGGTTTACTATGCCTTACAATAGAAACTCTGAGACAGATGTCATAAATTGGCACATGGGCTGTAATAACACTATAAGCCTATCTTGGGGAAGTGACCAAGTGGTAATATCCATCTGTGCTCCTACAGGATTTACAGTGTTTCTAATTATCTCAGGCTTCAGGTCTACCTGCTGAGCCAGGCAGCACAGGTTTCAGCACATCTGGTGTGCCGATATTTGGCCACAGACCAAAGAGCTGCACTGCTTATTGTTTTGTTTTGGCTCCATAAACTGCTGGAGTTTAAACATTTGGATGAAAATTATAAGAAAACAGGATGACAGATTCATTTACTTGCCACTTAGTCATCACCACTGTCTAACCATCAACATTGATCATCCGTCGATCAATAATTGATCATCCAGTTGTATGGAACAAGAGGACTGTGTGGGACAGTTAATTTACATTGACAAAATGTTTGTGACTCATGCACATTTGGTCGCCCTCACTCTATTTGTCATCCTGCCGACCTAATTGGCTAACTTTCTTTGTTGCTATGCTGGCCAGATTTCAGATGTGTGGCAAGTGCTGCCTCCATACCACTGATTATTTTAGTTATAAAAATAGAATTATTTAGACAACCTATCAGTAAACAAATATCTTTTTTTAGAAAAGGGGAATATTTCTACATGATTGTCAGAATCCTTTATGGGCATTTATCGAGGCAGTGGTGGGGAAGGTGGGTGGGAGAGAGGGAGGAATGTGGGACAGGATGCTTGTAGTAGCCCAGAAAAAAATGTTCTTCAATGGTTCTTTGGTTAGAGTGGTGGGTCTACACGGGGCTGTAACGACTCTGAATTGTTAAAATAAAACCTAGCAGATCAGAATAAAGAACACAGTGTGGCTCTTAAAAAAAGTTCTTTAAATCCTGTTGATATGGAACATTTCATGCATGGTTGAAACGCTTCTTTGCAGCACCCTAAAAGCTCTGTGTGGAACCACTGAGCACGGTGCTGTAGAGGACATCATTACAGCACCAAAATGGGTGTCTGCTAGGCTACAATACATGGTACAAATATTAAGACCCGCGTGCTCTGGTGAAGGTACCTGCTCTGGGCCTTGGAAACAGATCCGGCACTGGGGGGTCCTTAGGCTACTGGCGGTGCTGGCCAGAGACACGGCGTCCAGGCCCACTTGCAGCTTGGACTCCTTGTCCTCAAAAGCCAGGCTCCGGGGCCGCGGGTCGCTGCCGTAGTACTCCTCCTCATCATCCCGGGAATGGCAGTCCACGAAAGGCGGCCAGCCGCAGCCGCCCATCCCCAGACCTCGCATGGTGGTGGACCGTCTATCTGCGTCTGAGCCGGGCTGTCTCGAATCGGATCGCATAAAAACCAATACTTTCAGTTCGTTAAAAAACATGCGTATCCGATACTTGAACATGTTTGGCTACATAAAGAATCCGTCTGAATGAAATAAATCCTGAATAGAAAATCAAGTGTTTGTTTTTTTTCTTTTCTCTTCTTCTATTAGGGTATTGTTATTATAATAATAATTATATTATTATTATACATCAGAGGATTTCATTGTAGCCATGTTTTGAATACCATGACTGTAACTGTTAATTGCAAAGCAAAGCTTTAAGAAATAAAGGATCTCGTCTTGGTTGTTGTCCCACTGATGGCATGTGTGTCTAAGCCAATGCGGATGAAAGATTTTCCCTTTCAGCTGGCCGACACACTCTTTCAATATTCATTACTCAAACAACTCAGCAAATACTGTCTAGATGTATCTTCCACCGCACCCCAGAAAACCTTATATCTTATATGACTGGGTTTCCACGGTCCATCTTCTTCACTGTTGCTCTATAAGAAACACCATCGGATGCACTGGGCTTGCAGCAAAAAAAACAAAACGATAGCCTACATGTTTTGCTACCCAAAGCAGAAGACTGCGAGAGAGTGGACGAGTGGAGGAGAGAGAAACACAGAGCTAGGAAATATAAGATGGGATCTAAAATACAACGACATGCCATCCACACAGTCATATCTGGGACTCTTGTCAAGAATCATAATCCAAAAAGGGTGCGGAATATGAAATGCAAGTTTGATTTAAACGTGATTATAGCCTATTATGTCTTTTTTTTTAATCATCCCTCACTATAGCATCCCAAACGTCAGATCACGGTCCCCTTTTTTTCTATTTCATCTCCTCTTTGTAAGGTTTGTGGTTGATCCATGGAGAATGCGTCCCGTCCACGACAAGCCACGTCGACGTCCAAAACACAGTCCTTTTCATTTGCATTTTCGGGAGCCGAGCTGGAAATGTGGCAACAAAAAAACACCCGAAAGCCCCATGTTTCCCCTTCTTCACTCGATGTCCATCAGCGTTTCATTGCGAGCCAAAACACGGCGGGCAACACCGAATGTCGAGACGGAATAATACGGGCACCCTGCGATTTTTCTAATTAGAGAGAAGAAAGAGGGAGACGCATGAAGATGTCTTCGCATCCGAGAGCAATTATACAGCACTAATGACATTGATTATTGGATCAGATAGATGGTGGTGATGGTGATACGGCAGGCGCTGATTTTCCTCCTCGAAATGGTCGGCTTTGAGATTGAACCAACGCAGCACCTACTTCCGGAATGTGGAAAAACCTGACTGTCATCCTGTAAACAACTCGCTATTTTCTCTAGTCATCCATCCGTCTCCTATGGGTGATGTGCCTCTCCCTCTAGATCCCAGTAGTTGGGCAGGGAAGGAGCTCCGGCTGTCTTATTATTGACCAGGCGCCGCTGTCCAGGGTGCTGATCTCCCTCTGGTGACGTTCACGCAGCAGCCACATGGACTGGGTGCCCGGGAAATATAAATGAATCCTGGCTACAACAGTAAATGTCTGTATTGTGTGTGTGTGTGTGTGTGTGTGTGTGTGTGTTGGGGGGGGGGGGGGAGGGTTAGACAGAGAGAGAGAGAGAGAGAGAAAAAAAAAAAAAAGAGAGAAGAGAGAGAGAGAGAGAGAGAGAGAGAGAGTGATATAGTACTAGATACAGAATTATGATACTTTATTAATCTCCATAATGAATTTCTCTTTTTCCTTGCCCCTCCCCACAGAGAGGTCACAGCCCGGGAGCTGCAGAACAGTAATCCAGTGTCTTGCTCAAGGGCACTAACACTAACATGCAGGCTTGAACCCTCCTCTGGTTGAAGGGCAGGCTCTCTGACCACTATACCGGTCTGAAGCCCTGTTAGAGGGCGACATGTGCTGTGTCTCCACTCTCTACACTGGTGCAAACACTATTTGGTCTGTTTTGGCGCCGTTTGGGCCAAAACAGACAAATCCTCCTCCATCCACATAATGCTGTTACTGCAAGTTCAACATGTGCTCCGCAAGAAGCCATGCTGTAAACAGTGGAGGAGGAGGGGGGGTTGTTTCTGGGCTGTTTATCAGTGTGGCGAGACAAGGTAATTAGGAAAGCATCAGCGGTACGGGTCCAGAGGTCACTTTAATCTGCAGTTTACAGAGATGCTGCCTTACCGGCTTTTCTCTGGCCAACGGCCTCACACTCAGCATTCTCCACCACAGCAACACTTCCCACAAAATCCCCTGTCACACTGATCTCGATTGATTTTTCACCCTCTGGCCTGTTACAGATATGGATTTTCTTTAGACATAAAGCTTGATTTGAGATGCATCGCCATAGCCAGGCTATCAAGGCATCTTCCCCGCCTAGATGAGGGGTTATATAGTACTGTGCCGAAATGTGTGTGATGATTGATAATGAAGGGAGGGTGGCCATGAGGCTGGCCTAATTGTTTGCCCTATGATTTCAGACGGTTGACCATAACCACAAGAGGACCATCAGCTAACTCTTTTCTTGTTTTCATGCAAAACCCTGACACCGACAATGATACAAATAATAAACACAGCTAATTAATTTGTTTTAACGGGATATATTGACTCAAATATACTGATGTAGCATTAGTAGTCTGTACACACCACAGGAGGAGGCTGTTCTGCAAAACTACGTAACGGACACATCTAATTTATGATTACACGACGGTACATTGTGTGGGTGTGTAATTTTATGATGCGATTGTGTGTGGGGGAGGGGTGGTGGTAAATGCTAATGAGTTAATAATTTCATAATGTCTCTTCCTGCACTGCTGAGGTATTGAACATCCACCACACCCGATTTATGTTCTGATAATTTGGTGTCCGCTCAGAGCCAGGAGCTCACATCCATATTTCATGTGAACCCCAAATCCTCACCTCGTCCTTTCCCCGTTCTTCCTCCTCCTCCTCCCTCTAACTCCTCTCCCCTAACTCTCTCCGCCTCCTCCTCCATTCCCTCCCTCCTACATGTAAACCCAGGGGAGAAATCGACAAACAGTATAAAACCCGAGTCAAGGTGATATTTTACTTTCGTAGGACATTTTCACTCTACGGGATACACCCCTAGACGTTCATGGGGATCATCACCATTACTGCAGAATTTCCCCCTAGGTCTCAATATTAATAATTGCAAACAGGAAAAATGTCAATTCTTCAAAAGTTGAATTCAGGGCATAAAATGACATAATGTGAGATTATTAGTAATAATTACATTTTTCTAATTTTAGTAACTGACCATTCATGAACTGATTTTTTGAATGTAATCAAAATGAAATATCACTTTAAGACTTGAATGTTTTGAACTACCATATCACCTGTACTGTCCTTCCATCTTTAAGAGGACTAACAACACGCATCCCTGGTCTGTTTCATTATTGATAGGCCATATTGACCTGTTTGTCTCCCCTCGCTGATGAGAATGATTTCCCTTCCTGTTTGTCCTCGCTGTGCTGTGAGAAGAATCTAGATCCAGATACGGACCCATTAGGAGCACATGGGTTTATCCTCGCCAATCCTGTTCCCTCCACCAGAGGAAACTCACACTATTGATGTGGTGGATAATAGCTGGTATTGCCAAGCATGTTGCCAAGATTTGAGCATGACAGTGATTTGACGCCCCCATCCAGTATCACCCAACCTATAGGAACAACAATAAGGGTATGGGAACGGATATGCAGTATTAAAATAGTATTAGGGAATCACTCACTTGCCCCTAATAAACTCAATGGTGCTTTATGTATGCCTCATGCCAAAAACCATACACACAATAGATAGGACAAGCCCACATAAAACTCATTCACCATAGCAATACAATATAATGGACCAAATGTTTTATGATCCTGCCTTCGTGTACTTGCAGGGCCCATGCTATATCTGTAAGAGGACAGATGGCCATCCCTGTTGGTGTGATTCTCCACAGCTACTCCAAGTTAATACACCCGGCATATGGACATGCATCACAGGGTGGGGACTGGCATGGGGCCCTCAGGAGAACACGCTGACAGGATAGGGGACGCAATGTGTGGTGCGGTTTCCAAATTGCCGTCCCTATAGACATCGGAAACTCTCAGGACCCAAAGCCCTTACCAGGCACATTTCACTTACATAAATGTTCCTGCGTCTCAGGAAAATGAACCAGCGGGTGCGCCGTGCGAGGGGTGTGTCAAACACCTGCGATTAGGTCGCGCCTTTCATGGTGGGGACACTGATGGTGACAGCCATGGGCCACTGGGATAAGGGCAGAGACACTGTTTATTCACTTTTGGGGCAACATTGTTTGAAATGTATCTGGATAATTTCCTTATGTTTCAATCCCTGTTCCCCTATCAGAATGTACTTGAGCTCTCCTTCTGCTCTCTGCTATCCAGCTGAACGGATTAATGGCCTTTTGAATCAATATCACAGGGAATCAAATCCCACTTGAGTAAATTAATTTTACAGCTGCCACGTTGATGCCGTCCAGCTTCAACTAAATTTATTATACAGATATCATGATAATCTGTGTGATAAATGATTAGAAATGGAAATTCCTTGCTTTGAGATGAATGCAACTCAGACCAATGATGTAAAAAGCGCAAATGGCAGCTGTACAGGCTGACACACACTCTGGACCAATACAGGCTTCGTACTGCCACCGTGTGGTGAAGGCTAGTGTTTGTGGCGTGTGGATCTACATGCCATCTACTGTCATTGGTGCAAACAAAAGCACTGTCCTCCCCTGGAACATATTTTTTTAAATATTTTGTGAGGCTGTAGTCATGCTTCAAATAGAGTCCAGGATGAATACCTAATGCCTTTATGTCAACTAATGAAGAGAATGTACACCAGATAAGTGTGTTATTGCACCAACGTGTATTATGAAGAAAACATGGAAATATGTTTTAAATGACTGAAAAACATTTTTCAATTTGAGATTTTTTTTATTTGTAAAATTAAGTCTCAAAAATTCAAGAGGGTACATTTGAATAACAAGTGCACACAAATTCAAAGTGAGGTGTAATATATGGCATAATAATGATGCTTAAAAACTGTCAAGATGCTCATTTACACCAGCGATAACTCCACACCAGCAGCAGGAAATCCATATCAGCGTGACTGACGTGTTCAAGTAACACATGTAATTACAGTTCATATTAGTCCTTAAGTTAAAAGCAATTACAAAGAGAAAGGCTAGAAGAGCCGCAAACATCTTAAAAGACGCAAGTGAGCAGTGATTTCTCAATGGGAACTTTTAGTGAACCACCAAAATTAGCAATTATAGTTTAAACAAAATTAAAACAATTTCTGCCTAATGTGCATTATCGACACTTAAATAGAAATCTGAAATTATATAACAATTTTTTACAAAACACATTTAACACTGTTTAACAGAAAGAATTGATGGCAACAGAGAATACAACTATGCCAACAAAACAATGACAAAAGAATAATCGTTTTCACAACAGAAAAAAAGGATTGCAACTAATATACTTCAGAATAATCTGAAGAGCACAATTTTTTCACAATAAAAAATACTGGGTTTGCAATAAGCAACTTCCACCAGATTTTGCCAATTAACTCAAATCAATTGCACTCACTAAATTGTTTTGTTATTTATTCCAGTTACATAGAAGGTCATGATTCGTAGCCAAATCCACTTTTCTACTACCAGACTCTATACTAAGCAACATCACTGTGCGACACAAAGGAACATATTAAATACAAGATGGGTGGATGATTCTGGCCTTCACAAACCGTGTGTATGCAGGCAAACCTCCTACCAGAAGGGGAACTACGGGGCAAACCCATCTTGAATTATTTTGTTAACCATTTAAAGATTATGTACAACATGAAGGCTGCAGTCCATTGGCATTCTTATATCTGTGACTGTCAAAGTTAGTTGGCTCAGTTACAGAAGTTCATAAATATTTGAACCCGATTGACTAACAACTACGTTATCTAAAATCTATCATTAGTTCCTAAGCTTGTAAAATCCCAGCATTTATGGCATCAACTCATCTGAAAGAACCACACACACGTTAATTTTAAAAACTACTTCACCCCACATGTCCAACGCGTACCTTCTTTTTCCCCTACCTCAACCAGCTTTGAGATCAAACAGCAGCATTTGACATGTGTGGGTACACAGTTCTACACATCACTGCTAGCACTGACCAAAGGACCATATTTGTGGTAGCACTACGGTAGAGACAGAGGAACGTTTTAACAGGAAGGTGCATACAAGTTAGTCCTGGGATGCTGCACAGTCATTTGGTGTGCAGAGTGGAGTCAACAAACAGGCGGGTTGTCTGTGCAGCAGCAGGACACATGCAGACAAGATGCCTATTGTTTGTTACATGTTGGAAACTAGCGAGCCGTGATCAGGAATCTGGTACTCAAATCAAGGCTGGGTCGCGATACCACGAGTTACACTTCTTGGTATTACAAGTCATCCTTTCACACATAAGTATCCAGGTCTTCCAGTGTGAGCTCCTGCAAAATTCTGAACTTGATGGCGAGGGATGCGGCACACAAAAAAAAAAAGGTTGCTGTAGTTTAAAATGCGCTTCAGTCCTGTGTGAAAGTGTTTGTTTCTCAGTGCTTGACAGGTTCTGTGTGCGCTCGTCCATTCTGTGTGATTGTGGATTGTGCCGGTCTATACTATATGCCTGAGTGTCTGCCTCTAGATGTGCATGATCCTATATGTGTCTGAACCAGTGTGTCTGAAACTGCATCTACGGTATTGCATTGTGTACGTGGGCCAGACTATAGGAAAGCACTTGGGTTTGCTCGTGGATCCTTCTGGTTCCTGTAGCGCACAGCCAGCCAGACTCCAAGAATCTGTGAGAGAGGGGTTGTACGGGTCAGACAAGGACCAACACTAGCACAGAAATGTTACATGTGTCAAAAGGCTTGCTATCGTTAACATAAATAAGTGACAGATGCCAAAGTTGAACCCATTTGGATATGGATGACACCAATGCTTTTCCAGGAAGTGGACGGTGCACATATCCATTTGGCCAAGTGCAGCCATCAATCGAGTTAGTGTGCAACCTTAAACTCATTCACCGTGTTGCTCCTCTCCCTCCAGGACATATTAGGCTGATAGAATGATTGATCGCTTGGTGAATGAATGATTACGCTGATGGAAGTTTGAAGGCCAGACACACACCTCTGTGAAGCTGAAGAAGAGTCCGACCCCCCCAAGGATCTTCAGAGCCGCTGTAGCGTGATACAGCATCATATCGCCGCAGGTCAAACACGGAATGGCCTTTTTGCATGGCTGGAGTTGAAAGACAGAAAAAGAACAAACAGGGTTTTAGTCTTCAGCCCGTCAATGGTCCATCCGCTAAGCCAGTATTAGCTACCAGGTTCTATTCTGAGAACTACAGGAAGTGGCCTACTTTTGACTTCTGATTAAATGAAAAGCTTATCTGACTTTTATTTAGTGGCACATCTTCTTGTGGAAATGCGCTGAAATATTTTTCTATGGTAAGAGTGAGCAAGCACTCATGTTTGATGTACTGTACAGTATATATAATCTAGATGAAACAGAAACAAATTACAGTTGAGCCATTTGATTACAAAGCAATTTAAGTATGTGCTTGTGCTATCCAGGCCGATGAAAACTGCTATATTCATGACACAGCTACAGCTTACAGCAGGGCAGTTTATGAAATCCTGATTAAACTGGGCCTGGCTGGCGGTGGTGTTGAGCAGCCCACAGCAGTCCAGCTGGTTCTCCAGGTTTGCCTTGGTCTTGTTGGTCATCATTCTCCAAGTAGAGCTCAGCAGCGCCTCCTGGTAAAGCAAGTACAGTGAAGATGGAGGAACAGGGAGGACAAATACAGAGGACCAGGACAGTTAAGCAAATCTCTTCTTGTTGATTGGTGGATTTATGTGACAGTTTATGAATCATATATGGCTGTATATCATCCAGTTATACAATAGTAAATTATATTCCTCATTTCTGGGGACAGCTTGCTCACCTGCTGCCCGCGATTCATTGCCAAGCAGGAACAGGAAACCCCAAATTGGAACAGGAAAACAATAAAAAGAATGACCATGTACTGGGAGCAAGAGGTCAAAGAAACAACAACACAAAAGGTACTAGAACTACATGGCATAGAACTGGCCCTTTACAATACATTCACAACAACACTCATTTTCACATCATTGTAATACACATGGTAAACAATGTCTATTACAATGTCTATCGGCTGAATTAATGGATAAGACAAAAAAAAAAAAATCAAAAGATGTCTTGCTTTTAGGAGCGCTGTCTGGACAGAAATGTTTTTGGTCAGCAGAGAGGGCGTAGCTGATGACGTCTGAGCAACATGATGACGTCAGCAAGTCCTCTTAACGTCATTGTTTTCTGTGAAGAATTACTGCAAGCAAAAAGAAAATCAGTACAGCAGTTGATCCAATAATAATCAATTAATGCTGCATGCCAGTGACAGGTCCCTTTGAAGTTCATTCATTTTCCAGAAATTCAGCCAACAGAAGACAAGGAGAAAGGATACAAAGAAGAGCATGACTTGATGATGGTGGATTGCCCCGATAAGCCCTACAATGGCGATCAGTAGCAGGAAGACGCCTACTGCGATGACCCCTCCGATGATGTGGATACTAGAGACCAGGCCGAAGCCCTTCCCCCATGCTGCTACTCCAATCAGTAGCAGCCCCACCAGCTGAATGGGGCAGAGAGAAGGAATTAAACAAGAGTCAGCTGAGATACTGTATCTGATAGTGTAATGTGCTTGCAGGTTAGTCCCCCCCAACAAATGCGACCGCACAGAACTAAATGCTCAACCAGTCCAATTTATTCATAACAATTAACCGTGCATCTGCTACGTCTTTAATGGCGAGTCAGTTTACAATCCTGGTACAATACACCAATAAAAACAGTGACATAGGTGGTTTCAACAGCCACTCCGCTCCAACTCCTCCAGTCTCGAAGCATTTAGCCTTGCAACCCAAGCGAGCCTCACCGTGTCCCCGCACCATCTAATGGAACTCCAGCCTCAGCTCCTTAGCACCCCAGGGACAAACACGCCGCCAAAGAGTCGGCGTCCAGCCAGCATGCTCCTCAACTACACTCGGCACTTCCTTATGACGTCAGCAGCGCCTCACATTCACCCCCCCACGGAAAAGATCACCATAGAGTATGGTACATGGTCCTGGTAGGGGGTTGATTAACACAAAGCACGCCTATCCTATAATAAACTTTATTTGTATAGCACCTGTCATAGAAGATCATGCAGCGCAAAGTGCTTTTTACTCATGTTGTATGTACTGTGCAGTATATATAATCTATCTGATCTAGATAATCTAGATCTATAAACATGAGTTATATCCTCATGACACTCTAGGATGATTGGGGTTCAAGTGTCTGCCATATTAATACTGTAGAAGCATAGCAACAGTCACAGATAAGGAGATAGGGTGGCTAAAATATACATAGGTGTACCACGTCTAAGACGTTTTGTTCATCGCCGAAGGATTGGAACTCAAATAGTCTAATCCTTTGACATACTGGCAACTTCAAACCAATTTTGCATTCAGGACAACTGCACACATGGGGACTGCTAAATGCTATGACAATCTAGCAAGGCAAGGCAAAAAAAAACAATCAGAAAAAATCACGGAATACTGTGTGAACTGCGACAACAGGAAACCTTTCTAGTTGAAAAAGTACTGCACAACCAAATTATGTGTGCAAAATTACTAGGCATTCACAGGTTTAATTTAATCAAATATGCAATGTATTTTTTACTTTAAAAATGACGTACATGGCAAATTCACACAGGATTATGATCGAGGGTACCCTCAATATTATACTAATACTTGTCTTGATTGGGAGACTACAACAGCCAAAGCTCTAGACCTGAAGAACTAATGTCAGACTCCAAAAACAGTATTTAAGTAGGTGAAAGTTAACTGAGGTATTGAAACGTTAAGGTTGCCCACTGGCATGGATCAACCAACACACTGAACACATGGCAGAGGAGGGGTCGGCTCAGGTGGGAACTAGTATTTGTTACCAACAGACTGGAAACCTCTGAGGCTCTACATGATGCTATTTCTAAGCAACATTTAACTGAGCTGAAGTTAAGGTGTTGCTAGCACTACACCGCTTCTACTCACATAACCAACACAAACAGTAACGTTAGCCGATTAAGTCTTGTTTGGACAAGCGCATGACCTGCCAATGATAGCAGAGAGGTTGAAGAAGATAACGAAATACCTTCAAGCTTGTTGTTTTCACATTTCAGGTCAGCTAGCAGCTAAGCTACCGTTAGCTACCAAACACATCATGGCGATAGCTAACTGGCAATTTAGCTAACGTTAGCAAATAGGCTAAGAGAAGTACTTTGTACGTTACTGTCTTGTTAGCTAACGTACACTAGATAGCGTCATCTAATTGAATTGTGTAACTAACAGAAATGAGCGTATCCAGTACATACCGATAATCATCTGGAAAAAGAAAATCGAAGCTTGTGAAGTAAAAGGTAAAATCATCAGTCATTTGTTCTACGTTATACACTGTCTTACATTGTTAGCTCCGCTAGTTCATTCAGTAGTTAGCCTACGCTAATGTAGCTAGCTAAAACTTAGCATGATGATGATCCATTTTGTACACTCACCATGTAAACCACATTCAAGGAACAAAGCGCATTTTTAGAGCAGGTGAATCCGCCACAGACCATATTCGAACAACGTCTATCGGCTGAATTAATAGATAAAAAATCACTGATGTCTTGCTTTTAGGAGCGCTGTCTGGACAGAAATGTTTTTGGTCAGCAGAGAGGGCGTAGCTGATGACGTCTGAGCAACACAGCAACACGTGACGTCAGCAAGTCCTCTTAACGTCATTGTCATTGTTTTCTGTGAATGACAAACCTCTCGATTAATGGATGTTTTCAAACCAACAGAATAAAGGCATTACATTTAGAGGCATTAGAAAACAAGCTGCCCACAGTCTGTATGAGCACATCGAATATGAACAGGGGAATACAGAAGCTGCTTATTCCAGTATGTTCTATGGTAATGGCAGGTCACTCATGCAAGGATTATACAATATTTGATAATATATCAGGGAGGCATGTGTGTAATCCAGGGAGGGAGACAGAGAGACAGAAATAGACTTGTTTTGTTCATCTTGACCTTATAATAATTAATTCACCCATAAAGTTATGGTCAACTCCCAGTTGCCATCACTGCTGAACAAATGACATATTACCAATACCACTCAATGTAAATATTCACATATTTTATTTTTATGGTTCTTGTTATTCTCATGGACACTCATTGAGTATTTGTTAAAATCGACAATTCTCTACTAAAACTAGAAATCAGAAAACCAAGACTCTAATCTGTGATGTTTTATCGCCGTGTAGTATAGAGCTGTAGAGAGACTGACTTTTTAAAGACTCCTACAGTGTTTTTTTCTGATACACCGAGAAATGTTCTGTTCTAAAACCAGAAAATATACCTTGATGAGTAGAAAATCACCCAGTGCACTCTGTACACATTTTTCAACTGTTGCATCTCATCTTCTTTTGAGCTGTACAGTTATGAGACATCACAGATTAGTGGGTGGGACAAATTCTTCTCTCTTGTTGCTGCCAGTGTTTGACAGAAAACTTCAGTGGAATTCTCATTTAATTTAATGCCAGCACAAGACCAAAACACATCACTTGTCATTATAATGGTATAGATCATTATAGTTTCTATGATGCAGCCTTTAAAAAGCCTTTTCAATGGTTTGATCACCGGAGCAGCCAGAGCTGCTCTACTGTAATGAATATGGTTTGAAATAAGGAAGTGAGTTCAGTTCAAGACATGCAAAGGAAACTGAGACACACATTGCAGTGAGCTGTGTTTTGTGGTCTAGAGAGAGAGACACTAAGCTACCGGTTTTCTTGCGCTGCTTCTCCGTCGTGAGTTCGTGTTCATTTGTGGAACAAAAAGCCAGGAGTTCAAATGGGCTGAAGTAAGCAGTTTACTACAGATCCATATGTCAGGATGAATAGCAACAGTAAATCAGTAAACTCCCCTGCAATAAAAGCAGAGGTTAAGAGGCATGAATCTGTCCAGAATGCAATCAACAGACTTCTGAAGCAGTTTGAAAGGGTTGGCGATCAACAACTGCGTTCCGGCCTTAAGGTTTACCTCCACAGTATTCAAGGTAAGCTCATCTTTCTTAGACTCCATTGCTGCGGTGCTTCGTTAGTTGTATTGAATGAAGAAAGTAACTTACATATTATATTGAAAAATTCTATATTAATACATTCTAAAACTTTGGCTGCATGGCCTGACTTTCATGATGCTAATTTTATTTTAAGTGATAAAGCATTTCTTTGTCATGATAAACAAATAAAATCTTCACAACAAGTTGTCCATCTCGATGAACAGACAATGCTGTCTTTGTTTCCCAGCGAGTTCACCGTTCTTTTGTTGAACATTAGAGGTAGGGGTACAGAGGAAACATGATATGTGAATCAAGATAATATCTTCCCCTCTGCTTCCTGTGTCAGTTAGTGTCTTTAAGGGGAAGAGTTGTTTAGTCAATGACTATTTTCGATCTCTTTTCATTCTGAGGGCAAAATTCACCTCCCGATGGCTGGTGTGTAGTGGTATGTATTTATCAGTCTGCCTCAGGACACACGCAACCAATGGCAGCATCCCTCAGCTGCCATCGCCATGGCAGCAGGATGAAACCTGCTGTGTGGCCTACTTCCTGTCTGCCAATCTGTAACTGTCCTCAAAGCCACTTCCTTTCAGACAAACAGGGCCTTTTCATGAGAAGTTTGTCGTTTTACATCATGTCCTCCAATCTCTCCCTCCTGTCTTTTTCTTGTAAGTGTCACAATATGCTACAGCAGTTACGCCTTTATATGCATAGCTGTTCTGTATAGATACAGTACACATGGGCTCTGATTAAGGCAAGAAATATATGAAATAGAAACCTCAGAAAATAATTGCATAACCTTTTCATCAATTTATTCATTAGCCTGTCAGACACTTCACAGACTATTCGACTGTGAATTGAAGGTCATTTAGACCCCTAATGAGTTGTGGGGACACTGTGATGCCAGATCCAAAATGCTTTGAGGTCTTTTTAGGATCTGCCAGATCCTGACATGTTCTGAGAGGCATCCCTTTGCTTAAAAACATTCAATTGGATTTTTGCATAATTGGGTTGGAGTGTCAACGCTCTAGTGAGGATCAAAGCTGCTGTACTCTCCATGGGGCCTGGATCTGCGAGTGTAGAGTTCACTGGCGCTAGAAAGAGGGCCACCTCTCTGTTGGACTTAATAAGTGAGTAGGATGTGGTCGACTGACTGTGTGCCAAGGAAAAGGTGGAAAAAAAGAGACGGGGAGAAAAGGGTGAGATGCTCCAGGGAGCAAAATGAAGACATTTAAATGTGAATCTGACTCACAGCGGCCGGCAGTGCTCACTGCAGCATGGCAGGAGAGTGAGAAATTTACACGGGAAGATAGATGCAAGAAGGGTGAGGGTGGACAGCTCACGGTGAAGTAGAAATGAAAAATCACTCAGCATGACCACTGCCCTTGGCCACTGACCATCTGACACCATGAGTGTCTGTGTGTGTGTGTGTGTGTGTGTGTGTGTGTGTGTGTGTGTGTGTGTGTGTGTGTGTGTGTGTGTGTGTGTGTGTGTGTGTGTGTGTGTGTGTGTGTGTGTGTGTGTGTGTGTGTGTGTGTGTGTGTGTGTGTGTGTGTGTGTGTGTGTGTGTGGGCTTTCATCTGTCTTTCCGTGTCTGTGTGCGTATGTGAGTCTCTGTCTATCGTCCAATCAAGAGCGATAGACATGAAAGAGAGGTAGCGTGTCTACACAACCTCTGCCTCAATGCAACCTGATTTCTCCTTTTGATGTGATATCTATATCACTGTAATTTGATTCACCATGCAGCACAGCAAGCTGCACCCAACCTTATGTGCACTCATGCACTGATTTCTGTGATGTTTTCTGATGTTGCGATAGGAGGCTTTATCGGTGACTAACCCGAATTCGGGTTGTGTGTTTCCCCTTGAGCCAAAGGCGGTTGTCAGAGGTCTTTTGTATTCAGTGTGAGTAGTTATTGCCCTCTCGCTGACTGTGGAAGGGAGGGGGGAAGCGGGGTGAGCAGGTGGACCGTCAGATCATGTATTATGGGATGTTAGTGGGAGGTTGAGAGGTGTGCTGTGGGGAAAGACACCTCCTGATTTCACATCAAGGAGTTTTTTAATCAGAGAGTAATTAACATGAAATTGCACCTGGTCATAATTCAAGTGATGAGTTGTGTAATCATGTTTGGTGCAATGTTTTTGTTGTAGCACACGACATAATTGCCACAGCTCCTTTTGCACAAAAAAATATTCTTGGAATTTTAGTATTTGCAATCTCGTGCCTCCAAAATGTCAACTTATTAGGAGCTAAGAAAAGCAGCCTAGAAAAGCAGTTTTTATCTTGAGCGCCTGTGCATTTTTGAGTTTATCCAAAGGTGTTTGAAAGGGCTTTATAAGGACGGTAGAATTTCCTCAATTTGTAATTCTTCTGTTGAAAACATGAAAATCACCAAAACTGGAGTTACAAGGTTTTCACATGACAACGGTGATAAAATGCATAACACAAATAGGTTATAAGCATGGACATGTAAGTTAGCTGAAGTAAGTACATCTTTTAAATGCACAATAAAAACATTTTACCGCCTACTATCAAGTACAGTATTGAAAACAAGGCAATTGCTTCGCTAAGTTGGAATGGATTTGTTTTATTTACGCAAAGATGAAAATGTCTAAATACATTTTTTTTGCATTGTGCGGTCCTCCTACTGATGTCCAATATGTCCTCATCCTCTCACCCCGATGCTCGGCTCGTGCTGTGAGTCCAGAGCTTACCCACTTCTGCTAATGAACACATGCTGTATAGGCAATAGACTACAGATCAATACATTCACAGGAAATCTCCTTTTCTCCCTCACATGCTCTGTACACACTCTCACACACACACACACACACACACACACACACACACACACACACACAGCAGCTCGATGCAGAGATCCAGGGCGCGTTACAGAATGTACCAAAGGAGGAGGAGGAAGGAAGGACAGGGAGGAGATGATTGTGCCACCAGAGCCAGGAAGATTGTAACACCTTAGCAACAAACAAGCCAAGCCTCCTACTGAGGAGGAGCCACGCAGAGACACACAGGCACACACTGACACACACACACTCTCGAGCACACAAACACAGACTGACTGCTGAAGACGGATGGATGACGTTGATAATACTATTCTGGCAGCTGTATAAATGAGACAGGGAATGGACACTGAGAAAAAAAAACCTGTTTCCCCTTCCTCTCCTCCACAAGCATGCACACGCCATCCATCTCTTTTACTGTCATTCACGCCTCTCCCTCCTTTTCTCTCTCTGCTGCTGATCTTTTCTCCTGCGGTCTCCCCCTCATTTACCGGGTCCAGCTTGTGTATGCTGCTTTACCACCAGCCTTTACCCACCACTCTACTGCCTCCCCCTCCCCTCCAGCGCAGAGGGAGAAAGATGGAAGGGAGGGGATGGGGAGGGGGGAATGAGCATAGTCTGCTTTCTGAGAGAGGAGAGAGAGAGGGGGAGAGAGAGAGAGAGAGAGAGAGAGAGAGAGAGAGAGAGAGAGAGAGAGAGAGAGAGAGAGAGAGAGAGAGAGAGAGAGAGAGAGAGAGAGAGAGAGAGAGAGAGAGAGAGAGAGAGAGAGAGAGAGAGAGAGAGAGAGAGAGAGAGAGAGAGAGAGAGAGAGAGAGAGAGAGAGAGAGAGAGAGAGAGAGAGAGAGAGAGAGACAGGGAGGGTGAGGGAGAGAGGAGAAGCAGTGTCCTCCTGCGTTGTATGGATTGCCTATTGCAACAAGGAGGGGCATGTAGAGGGAGGGACACTGGAGATTCCTATCAGTGTGTTTGTGAGAGAAAGAGAGAGAGACACAGATAACGACAGAGAGAGAGAGAGAGAGAGAGAGAAGAGCTATGCATGTGTGAGTGTGTGTGATTTTGCTTTGGACCCGTTGAACCTGTGCGACGGCGTCTCTATCGGAAGGTTTCAGAGGCAGGGAGCTGCTGAGCGGTGACTCGCTTCAGCACCTCCTCTGTGCCGACGCTCTGTTGCCATGCTCAGCTCCTGATGCGCTCAGAGGACACAGCCAGCCAGGGAGACAGCGAGAGGGGCGTGATGGCCGGACGCACCCTGACTCGGTCACGCATCTCCAGATATCCGCCTGGGCTTCTGTTGGTTTCTCGTCCTGGTCCCCTTCAGCCCTCATCAATGTCCTCCCTGTGTGTCTCTGTGAGGCTGCCTGCCTTCCTGCCACCGCTCTCTCTGAATGGATGCTGCTGTCAAAACACATGTGTGGCGTGGAATGAGAACCCATGATCTGGACTGGACTGCACGCAGCTTTGGGCGCACCGTGCCATACGGCTGACCGGTTGATCTTGAGGATTTTTTAAGACTTTTTTTTTCAAATTTACTGCTGCTGCACATTCTTGATGACGTATGACGCGGGGCAATTGTTTTTCTAATTGAATCATGATTTTTGCTCTGGCACAAGATGAGTCAAGACGCTGAGCTGAAGATAGAAGATGGGGGAGCTGCACATAAAAATAAGGTCAAGTAAATAATTACCATCAGAAATGAGGCATCAGACACTGTAATGAAGATTTATTTGCCTCAGTAACTGCATTAGGTAGATATGAACTGGATGTTTCTAGGAACAAAAGAGCTGCTTGCAATGTACTGACAGTATATCGAAGGTTGGGAGGAGGAGAGGCATTTATTATCTGAATTCCAGAGAAATGGAAACCACAGTCAGTGAAGCAATCCGTGACTGAAATTAAAATCTGAAACAGAGAAATAGGGAGTGGTGGGATGGACGAAACCAGTAGCATCTCTGCTGTCAAATCTTCTGAGGAAAAACTTAATCTCCCTCCGTGTAAGTTTTTCGCTTCTGTCTTACTGTCAAGCTCTTTCGAGGAGTCACATCTCAACACACTGGTGAACTGTCAGCCGTCCACGTTGCTCTGTCTGATTTCATTCATCTACTGTGTATCTACTGAAGCCTGACCACATGAGCGGAGGCGGCACCCTGCAGCAACGCACCACCTACCTCATCTCCCTCACCCTGGTCAAGGTAGAGGCTGTGGAGGAGAATGGAGGGGAGGCCAAGAACAACACCCAGGGGAAAGGGGACGAGGCCGGGCCAGAGCCTGGGCCGGGGGGAAGAGTTGGCGAAGAGGCCGGGGCAAGATTGGAGGCTGAAGGTGGAGCTCCGCTAAAGGCTGAGAATGGGGCTAGGGTGGTTCAGAGACAACCCCAAAGTCCTGAAGATGCTGCTATTTTGAAGGGAGGGAAATTTACTGAATGCAAAGAAGAAGAGAGAAAACCCTTCAGCCCTTCGAGAGACAAAGTACCCTCTGTTGGTGATGCTCCAACTAAAGGAAGTGAAAAGCCACCATGCAATCTCATGATCCCCTTACCTGCCGAGAGAGCTACAAATCTAAAGTCCAAGTCTGCAGAAATAGACACAGCAAGAGTAGAGATGACGCTTTCCACCTCGGAGGCAAATCAATGCAGGTCTCCATCACTAACCAGTACATCACCAATGGAGGTGGTCGAGCCCAGCCGCACCCCGACCAGGAGCAGCTTCCCTATTCGCCCAGTGGGACAGCGGCCTGTGAGTCTGCTGAAGTCACACAGCAGTGTGGCCACCCGTGGCCGGGACTCCAGGGAGGGTAGGGAGCGCAGCCCCACCTCGGCCCAGAGCCTCGACCGCAAGGATTGCCGGATGCCCACCCGCTCACCAGGCCCCTGCAGGGCCTCATGGGCAGAGGCCAGCAGGGCCGAGGGATGGAGGGATCTGAGAGACGAGGCTGAGCGAGCTCGAGCCGGAATGCCACTGGAGATTGGAGGAGGGGTGGCCTGCTGTGGTGAGAGACATTCCCAGGAAGGACAGGTTGAAGACGGGTTCAGCCTCTCTGCCTGGCCCTGCCAGCCAGATCCCCAAACCACCACGCAAGGGTAAAAGCCGCACCCTAGATAACAGCGACCTGAACAGCCTTTCTGAAGACCTGGGGACTGGCCAGGGAGGTCCAGACACAGCAGAGCCAGCGAGGCTCCGCTAAGGACAGGAAGATGCTCAAGTTCATCAGTGGGATTTTCAAGAGTAGTTCTGGGGCAGCGGGGTCATCCTCCATGGCACCTCCTGTCTATATACAGAGAGATTCCAGTGAGGAGGAAGGTAGGAGGTCACTGACATGAGCACGCACGCACACACACACACACACACCACTGTCACCTCTTCAACTCTAATTTGTCGCTTCATGTTGGCTATGTCTATGTCAAGAAAACATTATCAGAAACAACCATTCCTGTGTTCAATTCCATGCCAAAGACTTATCAGACCAAACCATTTCATCTGTGCACAAGCATCCATTTAAAATGAGTTGGGGTGGGGTGGGGTTGAGTGATCTTTTCAAAGAACCCCACGCAGAATACATTTAGAGGCTATAATACTGTCACGTGCCGAGAAAGATTTTCCCGAAGCCGTGTGTGAATTGACGACAGATGACAGATGAAGTTCTTTGATCTGGGAACTGACAATAGGATCATCTTGGACAGTCTAAATCTAATTCCCCTCAGAACGCAGGCTGATTTCACACCGCTGGAGGGGTAATCTCTGCACACACACACACACACACACACACACACACACACACACACACACACACACACACAGACAAAAGCAGCGTGCACAGCATGGGTTTAAATCTCATAATGAAGCTAATGGGGAGGGAAGCTGGTTGGAAGAGCTGGTGGCATGATCACAGATGGATCACACTGCTCTGGGTTTATTTGCCCTTGGCTTTATTTCCGTAAAACTGAAACGGTTGGAATGGGAAAGACATGAGGCGATATTTGTTCACCCACATAACAAGGAAGGTCCCACAGCCAATGAAGAATATTTTAATCCCATCTTTGATATTCCACCCACTGCATGTTCTGCCGCTATATGGGGCTTGTTATAGGATTTCTCTCTCTCTCTCTCTCTCTCTCTCTCTCTCTCTCTCTCTCTCTCTCTCTCTCTCTGTGTCAGGCATTCATTTCAAATTTCATCATGTCAAAAGCATTCCTGTGGCCTTTCAAGTTTTAAGATCTACACGGGTTGGTTGTGAGTTGCCAGCGCTGCTTTCTGTCTACAGTGTGTGTCGCGACTGTATTGTACAACAGTGTGTTTCTTTCACAAACATGTTTGCTCAAAGAGTGAGTGTGAGCCTGGAGTGAGAGTCTGTGCATGTATTCATTCATTCATTGTGTATTCACACTGTTAGGCATGCACTGTGGATCCACTCATGTAGTCTAGCCCTGCCGACTACACACACACACACACACACACACATACACACACATACACACACACTGGGCAGGAGGAAGTGTTGCCATGGCAACCAGCAGGACTGCTGCTTCTGCCGCTGCTTCTACAGAGAGGCAGAGCCTGATGAAACGAGAGGGGTGGAGGCAGAGGAGTGGTGTGTGTGTGTGTGTGTGTGTGTGTGTGTGTGCATTTGCATACGTGCGCACGTTCGGGAGGGAGGATTTTGAGAACATTCCAAAAAGACTTAAGTTTTAAAATTGGCTCCTTAAATGGCAGCTATAGGCTACAGGGGGGTTGTAGTGGATCACATATGATTGGTTTGGAGGAGAGAGTGTGGTTAATCGGCTTTCCATAGAATCTGTGTGTCGCAGCAGCAGAAGGATCACACTGTCTGATCACCTTGGCAAGAGTCCTTGGCTTGTGTGATCCAACCCATAAAGAGGCCTTTGACTTGGGTTCAGATACAGAAAGGCTGTGTATGTGTGTCTGTGTGTGTTGTGTGTGTTGCCTCTTTTCCTAGGAAGCAGCCTACAGTGGCAGCTTGTATGTAAGCCCCTTTTTTTTTCTCATCCAAAGCCCATGCACACCGGCTGCATCTGTGAGGTGCTGGCCTGGACAGTCCATCGCCAGGATTTACAACCAGGCCTCGGTTTAATCATCATCTGTCTTTGAAAGACACATCACACGCTCGCGTCGTGCATAGTGGGCACTATATCTGTCTGGCGTTCTCTGTAGTCTGCCAAGAACACGTTTCCCTTGTCTCCTCTGTCGCCTCTCTCTCTCTCTCTCTCTCTCTCTTTCATCATCTGCACTCCTTCCTGCTGTATTTTCTGATCTCTTCTATCTCTGGATCAATTTTCCTCTCTCAGTTTCTCCCAGGGCTCCATCTCTCTCTCTCTCTCTCCCTCCCTCCCCCCCCTCCCTCTGAAGCTGCAGCTGGGTGTCTGGGTGTGAGCGTCACATCGCATTGGGGTCACGCCACCTCTTCTACCCAGCGGGGACATTGGCACAGCTGTGTGTGACCCTGCTCCCCTTGACCATAGTGTGTTTTGCGCGCGTGCTCGTATGTTCTTTCCAAGCGCAGACCTGAGAACAGTGGCGACTGTGCAGCCAGGCAGCCACTTCAGCACGTCTGAGCTCGTCTGAGTTCATTTTAGTACAGAGGGGAGATGCCATTCAAGTCCACAGAGGAGCAGAAACCTTTGAATGGCAGCCGCACCATCTAGTAAAGGGCAGTCTAACCCATCACATAACCGCCCGTCATTTATTGTACGTGGGGAGTAAAGTGGATAACCAGCGATGTGGCTGCACCTTGTTGGACCCCTGTTGTGACTGAAAGGTTATTTTCATTAAGAGGACCTATTAGACCACATGTGCTTATAGCTATCCGTCACCCAGCAGCTGTGTGATTTATTGCTCTCCTACAGGCCGACAGACGATACCCCTTTTTACTGTACAAGATCAAAATGATGAATCTCTCTCTGCCTCTCTGCCTCTCTGCCTCTCTGCCTCTCTGCCTCTCTGGCTGTCTGTCTCTGTCTCTCCCTGTAGTAAATATCGCCAACAGCCAGGAGTGGACGCTGAGTCGATCCATCCCAGAACTGAGACTGGTAAGGCAAAAGTGTCCTCGCTATAACCACCTCTCATTCCCAGTATGCGCCCGAAGTAGATAAAAGGATATAAAATGCACTCCGTTGATTTCTAAATGTGGCATTTCATTACAGGTGGAAAATATTGGTTGTTAGTGTGTTGCATGTGTTCCTATTCAGTGAGAGTTATAATATACTTTACTGTGACCATACATGCCCACTGACCCTGAATGGATCTTTTTGCATTGGTGTGTTTCCTTCCTTCTTCTCTCAGGGCATTCTGGGAAGCCTGAAAAGTGGCAAGTCGGCGCTGGTGAACAAATACATCACAGGCAGTTATGTTGCACTTGAGAAGCCTGATGGTGAGAAGCATCAAAATCTCTGTGCAAACACTGATCAGCTTCATCTTGATTGTGGCGGCTTAAAAGGAAATCCGGGCAAAAGACTAGACGGCTTGAATGCTTTTCAAATCATCTGTTCTAGATTTTGCTCAAATATTGTGAGAGGAGTCAATAACCTTTATGGTTCCTTCTCCTCACATCTCTTTATCATTTTAGATGCAAATAAAAACGTAAACATTTTCTTCTAATTGATGCTTTTGCTTTTTGTGGCTGTTCAAATGCCTTGAAATGCCTTGAACAGCCAAAAAAGCACCTCTGTCATGCCGCCACCTGTGCTGGTGAACGACTTGTCTGTCATTGTCATTGTCCTTGTCAGGCGGCAGGTATAAAAAGGAAGTGCTGGTGGATGGACAGAGTCATTTACTACTGATCCGGGAGGAAGCTGGACCACCTGATGCACAGGTGTGTTTGTGTATGTGTGTGTGTGTGTGCGCGATGTGTGAGAGAGAGAGCATGCATCAATTTTAACACCTGCAGATTTCGTCGTCTATCAAGCCTGTGCCAGACTAACTGATGTTCTGCTCCTCCTGCCCTTTCTTCCCCCTTTCAGTTCAGCAGCTGGGTGGATGCAGTGATCGCGGTCTTCAGTCTGGAGAACGAGGCCAGTTTCCAGGAGCTCTACCAGCTCTACAGCCAGCTCAGTGCACACCGCACCGACATCCCAGTCATAATCGTCGGCACCCAAGGTCAGTGCATGAATCACATAAATCACAGCCAAGTCGATGTTGCAGGACTTTGTCTCCTGACCCTAAACCATTCTTAGCTGACTAACAGTTATAGGGCCATCCAACTCACTGAATGGTCCATTTCATTGGTAAATCTGTGAAATTGCTCACACAAATGAATGCAGTCAAGCAGAATGACCTCTAGACCGAGTGTTTTATCAAAGGCCAGACATATTTATATAGTTATTATTTTCCAGGCAATTACTCAAACAACATTAACAACTAAAACCGACTAAGAAGCCCAGACTCTATTTGCATTGTATCCCGTTAATGATCTGATCTGGATGCTGAAACAAACCACAAACCAGTATTGTATAGACTTGTTTACTGTACCGCTCTGTCATAGATGTGAGGTTTCTATTCACTAGTCACATTTTGCCTCAGACAAAATCAGTAGCACCAATCCTCGTGTGATTGAGGATCAGAGAGCCAGGCAGCTGTGCATCGATGTGCGCCACTCGCTGTTCTACGAGACCTGCGCCACCTATGGGTTCAACGTTGACCGCGTGTTTTCTGAGGGTGAGTTGACTTAAAAGACAAGTTGTTGTTTAGACATTTGGAGGAATTGTCTGATTCGCTGTGAATAAGCAATTTACCCATTGTTGACATACATGGTTCAGTTTTTTTCTTTTCCTCCCCTCTCAGCTGCCCAGAAGATCATAGCTCAGAAGAAGCAGGCAGCCCTCCTGGCCTCCTGCAAGTCTCTGCCCAACTCCCCCAGTCACTCTGGAGGCTCTACCCCTGGATCGGCATCTTTCCCTGGACAGGTACCACATCAAAACACTTGTATGTCCAAAAAGATGACTTTTCAGGAAGAAAGCTTTTTGTTTCCTGATTCACGATCATGCAGGAGAGAAATCCTCCAATGGGTTTCCATGAGTCTGAAGGTCATGACACTTACTCACCACATCAAGAGCTATAATGCAGTACAGCAGTTATGAGTATTTCATGCAACAATAACAATACAGTCAATTATGAGGGCTTAACAAACTGCTTCCCCTGAGGTTGGTGTTTTTCTGTCTGGGAAGTGCATTTTTTCCACTCTAGCCACTGAAGGAGGCCTAATAAAAATAGTATACAGGTAACCAACTATACCTGCTGGGGTTGCTCACCTTTTTAGAGGTTCAGAAGCATATTTCTCTCCAACATTACTGACTTTTTTTGTGCATATCTCACTATTGATAACGACAAAATTACGCCACTGTTCCAGGCACAAAAGGAAATATCACCTCAAGAATATTACATCTAATTGCTTTGGTTCTGGATATGTTAGAAATGCTTTTTAAGACAGTTTTTCAAAATGAAAGTACGGATGTGATGCGCACTTGTTCCTGAAAACGGCCTATTTTGGTAAATGAAATGAAATTCATAAACCCTAAGAAGACATTAAATGCACTATGAAGTTGAAATCATCCAGCAAAGTGAAACCTCACTTTTAAGCCATCTCCAGTACAGCACATCACCTCCTCCACACCACATCTCAACTCCATGTGCATCGTATTACCGCACATCGATCGATGAGAAAATACAAACTGTCGATCATCACCATCATCATTTTTTTTCTAATTTGATTTACCTATTTTATACGTTTCATCTCATGATACCAAATTCAGCCCATTCTCTCTCTCCATCTCTCCTTTCACATCTCTATTCCCATCCCTCTCTCCCGACCTCCCTTTCTCCCCCCCTTCCTCTCAGGCCAGTAATGGTCAGGGCAGTGACTACTCCTACTCCCTTCCCTCCACCCCTGTGGTCAGTCACAGAGATCTGCGGGTTGTACCGGGGGGAGAGTTGTTAGGTAGTGTCAACTTACGTTCCCTGAAGAACATCCCCCATAGACGGCCCTCCCTCTTCAAGGTCAGTTGTTGCCAACCATCTCTGTATCACCTTTTAGTCTCCTGTCATCTCACGCTGCCACTTCGATCCTCCTCTCCGCTGTACGTTCACCTCCCTCTCTGACGCTCTCTGCCGAAGTCTTCCGCCCTTCTTAAACACAGACCTCTGATTGGTTTTCTTTCAGAACCGAGACTCGGAAAAAAAGGCGGATCCGAAAGGCGACCTTGGCAGTGGACGGGCCATTCCTATCAAACAGGTTTGCTTAACTTCACGGCCCACAGTGAAAACAATGATAAAAAGTGGGTATTCACATGCTTCAGTACGCTTGCAGCATTACGTGCCAATTCCCTCTTCAGCAAGAAAGGGGAACCAAACGGAGCAAAAATACACTTTATTTCATCTTACATAAGCAGCTAAAAAAAAATCTGTTGTTTCAACCTTTCTCAAGGGTGTTCTATTAATAATGTGCCAGCGCTTTCAGCTATTGTTGTTGGCTGTGTCGGACCACTCTTTCTATTATACTGCTACAGCTTGAAGAGACTGGCTCTGAACCAGGCAGATAGAAACAGATTACAGAGTGCTGCCTGTTCTGAGTGCTGTGATCTCGGTGCTTGTTTTTGACAGAGCATCCTGTGGAAGAGAAGTGGGAGCTCACTGAATAAGGAGTGGAAGAAGAAATACGTCACCCTGTCCAACAATGGCACGCTGTCTTACCACTCCAGCTCCAGTGTAAGAGAACACCAGACGCCAGATCGATACGACGGGGAAACATCAGCTAGCGACTGAAAGAGTTTTAACTATGGAGAGAATCTCAGAGGCTTTCCAGTTTTACCTACAGCTGTCTGAACTGCATGGAGTTTCACCTCCAGTAAAGGTGGTGTTCAACACTGGGTCTTAAGGGTCAGGGTCTTAAATCTTCACCAAAAAGCCCTTTGACGCTTTTGCTTAATATGGTTTAATCTGAAAATATTAAATAGAATTCAACATTTGTGATAGCCTATCTATCATCACTCAACAAATCACTCAATGTTCATTTATATTGTCATGGGGAAAAAACACCCTAAAACACATAAAAACAGATATTGGTGATGTAGAAAAAGAAGGGTTTCTTTCTAGACTCACCATTTTGCACCAACAATCATACAGGGAGGAATAGACCAGAATGCAATGCAGCCACACATTTGCCACACATATGAGTTTTTAGTAAGAGGGTACGACCCTCAGTTTTTCTCAACTGGAAAAACCCTCACTCTCTTGCTGTTACCATGCTATCACTATAGCTGTTTCTCGCTCCACCTATGCATATAACCCACAGCTGAAAGCAACATGTTCATGTTGGTTTTCTGGGGGTTGTTGGGGAACAAGGCAGGTTACCCCTAAAAAGGAAATTACAACCCTCACCACAAAATAACCTGGAATACGTTGAGCATCACAAACTGATGATATCGAACATTGTAAGAGCATCTGAGGGTAGATTTTTCCTTTTAAGTATCAGATGGCCTAAAGGTTACTTCAGAGACCTTTCCACCCCACTAAGATGTGCCTGATGTGTGTCTGATGTGTGATTTTGTCTGTTCTAGGACTACATGCAGAACGCCCATGGGAAGGAGATTGACCTGCTGCGTGTGACAGTGAAGGTTCCTGGGAAACGCCCTCCGAGAGCTGTCGTTCAAGCAGGGCCGTCGGCCGGCCCCTCCCCTGTCCCCACTGGCTCTGTACCTGGAGTTAACGGGCTGAGTAAGGATTTGACAGCCACTGAAAGCTCCAGTACAGGTACTTGTATGCATGTAAACGGTGCATGTAAGCTAACTGCTGTGGGTCTGGTAAGGCTGTGCATGCTGATTTTCACCTTGTCTCCTGTGTGCATCATTAATCACCCTGAAATAAATTGCTCCATTTGTCTCTTTCTCTCTCTCTCTCTTGCTCTCTCCCTCCCCATTAGGTCCTCAGTTGTGTCCACCCACCCTGACTGTTGTTGATGACAGGGCTGGTGGTCTGTCCCCTCAAGGAGGGGAGAGAGGACTTCAGCGCTGTCCCTCCTCATTGTCCACCAAAGCACAAAGTGTTGGTATGTACTGTGGAAACATGGTACACTGCATCACTATTATCTGAGGTATAGCTTTACCACAGATGGCTGCGTCTCTGCAGTACAGTATGTCCCTATAACGTTGCAGCCCCCCCACAGTGAGAAAATGCTTTGGCTGTGAGCTTCTGTAATACTGCACATAATGGTGTCACATATGATTCATTATTTTGCACCCAAATGTCAGACGTCCTGGAAGGAGCAGCCAATCCCATTGCTGGAAAAGACGCTGGCCAATCATCTCCCATGAGCGACAGGAAGAAGAATAGAAGGAAGAAGAGCATGAATCAGAAAGGAGATTTAGCCGTTGGGCAAGCTGAAGGTGACTTAAAACAAAGACTTGGCGCTCCAGTTTTTACCGGGAAATATTCTGACAATGCTTGACTGTTACAGTACAACAACAACAACAGCAACAATAATATGATATTTATAGAGAGAGTGTATACATTTATAAATACTCAGATCCTACAGTGGATGGAAAAAAGCATCAAAAGGAAAATCAGCAAAGATAAAAGAATATATACATAATAAATAATTATATATAATATTTATTACATATAATATAATATGATACATATATAATAAATAAATACAAAATAAATACATTAATAACACATCAAGGATACAGTATGTTTTAGGGTCTTTTTGAAGAAGATAAGCATTTGGTGATCATGTATTTCTACATTTACTGAGCTGGCTTTTTTCTCATGCCTCTGTCCCCTACATCTGTTTCTTTCCCCTGTAATGATTTTGTTTAATGAAGATATTTGTCTTCTCCTGAAAATGTCTTTACAGCCTATTCTTAACACTCGTATTTGTCTTTCTCTGTTTCTCTGTTTCTCTTTTTCCCTTTCCTGTGCGTATCTCTTGTTCTGCAGCCAAACGCAAAATGTGGAAATTAAAGAGCTTTGGTAGCTTGAGAAACATTAATAAGACAGGTAACGAGCGAGGGCGATGGAGCCGAATCAGCTTGTGTTTACATACAGTATCTTTTTTTTCTGTCTGTTTCCGTGTGCCTGACTTAGCTGCATCACAAATTTGAGTTGTTCATCGGTTTGTTTTCATAATAATAACCCCGAGATTTTTGTTTCCACCTTCCACCAAATTGCTCATTTGTGTTCTTTTCCGTTTTGTGTAATTCCTCCCTTGTGTATGGATTCACAATCCTCACTATAATAATCCACAATAATTCATTTGTCTATTGACCCATTCAAATCTCAGCTGTTTGTGTCGCTTGCCTTGTCATTGCAGAGGAGGAGAATGCAGACTTTATCATAGTGTCGTTTACTGGGCAGACTTGGCACTTTGAGGCCCAGAGCCTGGAGGACAGGGACTCCTGGGTGACGGCTATCGAGAGCCAGATCCTGGCGAGCCTGCAGTCCTGCGAGAGTGGCAGAAACAAGGTAAACCAATTCACTCAATAGTCACATCAATGGATGATCCAGTGGAATTATATAGATTCATCTGTAGGATGTACCTCTTTATATGTGTATGTGTGTGTGTGACATTTGGCAGTCACCACATATGGGAAAAGTTGTTTATTGTGCCACTTATGTAATAATAATAACTTTCATTTAAGAGCGCCTTTCATGGTACCCAAGGCACTAGGTAGGTTTTATTCTCTTAATGCATGTACAGCTGATGCACCTGATGGTCTGTGATAAGTGCCATGTATCCTTGCTTTGTGTCCTCAATGATTGTGCCCTGTGGACATGAATAAATGATTCAAATGTGTGTGTGTGTGACTTTTGTAGGCACGGAGAAGCAGCCAGAGTGAGGCAGTAGCCTTGCAGGCCATCCGTAATGCCAAGGGCAACGGTCTGTGTGTGGACTGTGGAGCACCAAGTGAGTTCTTAGATTTCTTCTCAATAATGTCTGTAAATTCACTACAGTCGTCCTTCTTGTAATCAGCCTCTCCTCTCCCCACCCCTCCTGCCCTCCAGATCCCACCTGGGCAAGTCTTAACCTGGGTGCGCTGATTTGCATCGAGTGCTCGGGGATCCACCGGAACCTGGGAACCCACTTGTCTCGCGTCCGCTCGCTGGACCTGGACGACTGGCCTGGCGAACTCACACAGGTGCTGGCTGCCATTGGCAACCACATGGCCAACAGCATCTGGGAGAGCTGCACCCAGGGCAGAACCAAACCCACACCGCATGCAACACGGTGAGCACGAGTGGAGGATTTCAGTCGGTACTTGCGAATGACCCCACATGTTGAGCAGTTCCTACTTCTTCTTACTTCTTCTTAGACTTCTTCTACTTGAAATCTAAATAAAAGTTGGAAATATAGCAGAATGACGCTGAATTTACATTCATGTTGATTGCAAAACATTTGGCAGAAAGTGTGCTGCAGCAACAAGACCCCCAGCCATGGAGCGGTGCCATGGTGCATGCTTTGGTCACTTACACTTTGATGTTTTGATATGTGTGTGTGTGTGTGTGTGTTTACATATGCATGACTGAGTCTCCCCTGTGTGTGTCTTCTTCGCCAGTGAGGAAAGAGAGTCATGGATTCGTGCCAAGTATGAGCTGCGTGTGTTTGTGGAGCCTCTTGTGCCAGCCTCGGGCATCCAACACAAAGACAAGACACCGGTTCGGACAGTATGCCGGCGTGGCTGCTCTCTGCGGTGACTGAGAGAGACCTGCCCAGGCTGCTGCTGCTCCTGGCCCACGGTACCAAGGAACAGATCAACCCTCACCTGGCTGGGCGCCCTTCGTTGCCTCGCACGGCCCTGCACGCCGCCTGTCAGCTGGGAGATGTAGTCATGACCCAGTTGCTCGTCTGGGTGGGTCTCTCTCCTCTCCTCCTTGCTTTGGTCTTTACAGCCCTTTTTTGATTCTTCATAGTCCACCCTCTGTATAGCATCAGCTTTTCAGATAGTACAGTGAAAATAGAGAAGTTTCAGAACGTGCAAGCATACTCATCTAATTCTGCTTCTGCATATTCTATTGTCTTTTATTGCAGCAATGCATGTTGCTGTATGCAGAGAAAGTGAAAAATAAATGAGAATGCTTTTGTGGAACCGAAAGTTGTTGAGGCTAAAAGAGAAGTATCTCAGAGCACAGTGACACAGTGTCATTTATATGTCGGTTTAAAGTGAAGGAATATGTTTTGAATAGGTGCAATCATTATTGTTGGCGAATTAACACATTAGCAATGGTTAACTGTTTGAATCTCTCCTCCTACAGTACGGCAGTGATGTGAAAGCAAAGGATAACCAGGGCCAGACGGCCCTGATGATGGCCAGAAAAACTGGGAGCAAAGGCTGCGCTGATATTCTGCTGCAACATGGCTGCCCGAACGAGACCTCCCCCACCACTGCCACACCTGTTCTCTCCCGCCGATCTAGCACTGCCAGCCTGGGTCGAACCAATTCCAGGAAGCGGGTGTCGTAGCTTGGACTGAAAATGCTACCAGACATGGGCTGGTGGTAACATGCAGATGCACATAGTTTAGAAACCTTACAAACCGTGGATACAGACATAATTGACATTTGTTGGGGGGGCTATAAGAAAAATGACTATGGGCAGGGCTATACAACATACTATATAGTACTAAGGACAAAATTTGTTTCTGAAGACTGAACAACATATCAACCAACTGAAAAGCAATATTCATTAAATCTGTTGATGATAGATATATTGCTGAAATGTGTGTTGTTGTTGTTGTTGACCCCATTTCAAAATGACTCAAATAGGAGCTTATATCTGTCTTTAGTAATTTTAGAGCAGACAGTCTGTCTGCTACTGTTTCACTTCCTCTGAAAGAAGTGCAATACTCCAGCTATGATGATGAACAAATATGTTATCCAAGTTATTTGAGACTGAAATGGATAGAGCAAAGTGTGCTGGATGACTGTATGGCCACTGTTGTGAGAGAATTAATACATTGAGAGGGTGATGTTTTCTTCAGAATTTGTTGTGACTGGACCAAATCAGTTATTTTTCTTTCTTTACAAATAAAGTATAAACATACAGTATGTCATGATGTTAGTTATGTGTGCCTGTTGCAACAGTACAATGGTCAATTTGGCCAATATAAATTGTTTTTCAGTGATGAACCAACTGAAATAATTATGACATTCTACTTAGACTAGAAAATTGAATGGTTTGAAATATGTCAGTGTTACTCTCACAGGTTAAAGATATGTTGTTTTAATATACTGTAAATGTACCTACTACATACTGTACTTAATGTTAAACTCTGTAATGAACATACCGCTTAAAAGTCAGAAAGAATAAGACTCAATTTTGTAAATGGTTTCTTACTGGTAGTTTTGAAAATATATGATTGTCAAGTTTGCTTTTTTCATTGTCTTTTATAATTTCTTATTCTCATATCATGTCATAAGAGCATAAAACCAGTAATTGGATGCTTTTACATATATGTGGCTATTTGTCGCGAATCTTATTTGGAATAGCCAATAGACCACATAAACATTATGACATTAGATGAGGCAGCAGCATTAGAGTCATTCTTATCAATGTTGTGTAGGTCAGTCCCATGAATTTCCAATGAACCATAATGAGATTGCATAGCAAGGAGGTGTCATTATTACTCTTGACACTTTGTGGGCCATGTGAATCCTTTATGAGCTAAAAGAAATGGTGACCTGAATAAAATAAACTTTTATATTATCATTATTATTATCATTTGTGGTTTGCTTTGTCTGTCCGTGTATATTGTATATTTTATAACCTTTCTGTTTGTTGCATAGCATTGTATGTCGTCTTTATTGCAATGAGACATCCAGCCTCTAGGAGGCGCCTTTACTGTGATTTTGTTGATACACGTCACCAATATGCGACGACCACCGGAAACCCTTTGAAAAAAGAATAAAAGAGAAGAGTATTTACCAAATACGTACTTCCTTCTATGGGTAAGCAACAGTAATAATATATCATAAACTTGATATATTAACGAGAAGTTGATTTTAGTATCGAAATAAGCCCGTTAAAAGAAGCGGTATTTAGTTCATAGAGTTCCCTTTATGTGACTGGAATAACTAGCTAAGCTAGCCAACGTTTCTCATTGCTCCTTGTTTGGCTGTGTCTTGCTTGTCAGGGATGTAGAGAATGGTAAACCTACCTACATTCATTTCACCCACCTTTTTACCTCAACTTAATGCTTTTCTGAAATAGAATTGATTTTTGTTTTTATTGGTGGACTGTAAGTCATAGTTTATCCATCTGTTTATTTATCACTACATCACTGTCTATAATGACAGTAGTTACAGTTACTACTCATTCCAAGATATGGGGCCACAGTAGTGTGTGTAGTGGGCAACATTCGGGCAATTAGCACTAGAAGAAAGTAAATGACAGACTACAGGGAAAGCGATGAAGGGAAAGGACAGGAGGGAGTTAAGTTAGACTATAAGCTTGTTTCAAAGGAATGAGTCCTATAACATAGAGCAGCCCCAGCTGTTTTCCTTTGAAAGCAGGGAATGACCACATAGGTTCATAGGGAGTAAGAAAATCAGTGATATATTGAGGCCCTGTAATGCTTTATGACTTTATGATCAACATGTATATTTACAGAGAGCCAGTGAAGCGACACTGATTAATAAACTGGTTAATAGGTGATGACATATCACAAGACAGTTTGATAATACAGGATTGACATGCTAGATGCAGGACCTCACATATAGTGCAGACAAGACATGCTGTGTGATGGTAGACTAGAAAGTACACTTCTGTACATTCAAGAAGTGTGCCATTGACATCATTCTGGAAGATACAAACACTTCCAGAATACAAGACAAACTAATGACTTTGGCTCGTCTATTCCCCCAGTTGGACTGTAGCCAGTACACCAGCAGCAGCAGCAGCAGCAGGGATGAGGATCCGGCTGCAGGGTCCCGGCCACGCTGCTGGCCTCCTCTCTGAACTCAACCGCTGCCGACAGTCCCGCAGGTATTGTGATGTGTTCCTACAGGTGGGAAACTGCACATTTGCAGCACACCGTGCCGTGCTGGCCTGTGCAGGGACATACTTTCGCAGCCTCCTTGCCCGGGCGACAACTGCCTTTTCTTTGGAGTTCATTTCCCCAGCCAACTTTGAGAAGGTGCTGACTTTTATCTACACAGGAGAGATCATGACTGATCTGATAGATGTAGGGGTGCTGTATGAGCTAGCTGAGAGGCTGGGCATTACTGAACTGGTGAGAGCCTGCCACGCTACCTTCCCTGACCTGCAGGCGTCTGTGTCTGTAAACTGTAAAGCAAACAGTCCCAGAGACCTGGGCCTGGACTCCAGTATGGTTGCTGCTGCTGCTGCAGCGGCTGCTGCTACTGCGGTTTCTGCATCATCATCTGTATCTTCCTCTGCAGCCTCCTGCTCATCTTTGTCTTCCTCAGCTGGCCCCTCTGCCGCCCCAACCCCTGCTGCCATTCCCTCACTTCTCTACCAGGGCAGGACACCCAGGACCCACACTGGCCCTCTGTCTCTAGACCTCAAGGCAGAAGACATACAGTCTCACCTCGGATATGGGCAGATGGCAGCAGATAATCACCTGTCAGGAGGTCTTTTAACCAACAGCCCCCCCAGTCAGACTGATAGGGCGCTATCTCCAGGCCCTGTGCTCCAGCTGAAGACTGAGGAGGGGGTTGGTGAACAAGAGGCAAGAGGTGGGGGCAACTGTGAGGATGGTGATGGGGATGGACGAATGGCAGATTGTGGGAGCACAGCTGGCTCTCTGCCCCAGAGTGGCACCCCTGCACCTTCTGACACGTGCTCCTTCCCCGACTCTTCAGCTCAGCTTGGGGTGGAGGCCTGCGCCCCCACATCGTCCTCAGAAGACCCCATAGGCAGCCTGCAGGTGGGGGCAGTGGAGGGTGGAGTGGTGGACGTGACCCGGGACAGCAGGCTGATGTTTGGCGATGCGGAGGAAGGAGAGAACGAGGAGGAGAGGGACCCTCTACAGGGGAACGGATCGATGGAGGGAACGGAGGAGGACCAGTGGAGACAGCTGGCAGGTGAGATCATCGAGCTGAGCGATGATGAGAACTACATGGAGGAGGAGGAAGATGAAGAAGAAGATGAAAATGACCTTGTGTGTGTGGAGAACGGAGACGCAGGGAACTCTAGCAGCCAGGTAAAGTTTTTTTTTAAGAATATAATATATATATATATAAGCTTTGCTTTATATTCATGACTGGCGCTATGAGCCACTTTATACCTTTTCACTTTGCTTTTGTATATTGTGATAAACTTGCACTTTCCATGTAGTGGATGTAGTGATGTCCTATTACCGTTGTGTAATAAATTAATTTAATAAATAATTCTTGTATTTGTCAGCACTGAAGCACTTCAAATAAACAAACATTCATACAACAGAAATGATGATGTTTTCTACACTTTCCAGGTGTCAGGGAGCATGGTGTCATGTAAAGCCTGTGCGGTGTCTCTCCCAGCGGACACGGATGCTCTCAGAAGACACGCCGAGACCCATCTGACAGAGTCGGGGCTGTGCAGGATGTGTGGGGCCTCGTTCCCAGACCGTGCTGCCAGCGTCACCCACGCCCTGTCCCACGTTGGGGTCCAGCTCTTCTCCTGTGACATGTGTCACTTACAGTTCTGCAGCCAAAACAAACTGCTGCGCCACTACCGCCAGGCAGCCTCCAGTTATACATTACCACAGGGAGCGCTCACCAGTAGCACCCAGGGCCTGGGCTCTGACCTGCAGTGTGCAGTGTGCACCAAAAACCTCACTAAGGACTTCCAGGTTGGTGAATTGAGTTGGTTGGACGTCTAGCCTGAGGGGTTTTGTTGTAGTATGTTGACCTAAAAATGTATTTCCAGAAACACAGTTTCAGGTCAGTCTGATACATTAGTCTTGCTGCCTATGTAGGAATGTGTTGTGCACTGAGGCTGGCAGATACAAAATGCATTTTACAGACATAGACTCATATAACAATACGTTTCAGAATAGATCTGTTCATATAAGTTTTCACTCATTTAACTTGGTAGGAAGCTTACATTAGGTTCACTAATCCTTGTTCAGGATAACAGTTTGTAATACTCAGATGTGTCTTTACCCTGAGAGTAATCTAAGAACCAGGTGAAACCAGGACGTATGGCTTCGTTCTCTGATAATAGCCATACAAACACAAACACAAACTCAACTTTGTCTTAGGGTTAGACTAAAGCTACATGAATGGAAATTAAATGAGCAATTGCTACATGTTTCAAAATGTAGGGTCAAACGTATGCCAACTTCATTCAGCAGGCTCTATTTTTGTGAATCAAAGGTGCGCGACGTACCTGCTTCCCAGTTGGAAACGGGGTTCGATTAGGAGGAATACATTATCTGTAGGTGTGGTGAGCCTATGACCAATCAAATCACCCCGTTTCCTTCCCTTTTAAAAGCAGTGCGCTGTGCACCATGGCTGCTCTGACAATTTGATGATGGAAGCTCTGCCACAAAAGATTCTCCCAAGAGGAAACTCATGTCCTTGTGCTGGAGGCGCAGAATCACTATGAGGGAATGTACGGCCTAGTTAACCAATCAGTAAGATTCCTTTGATGAAGAAAAAACTTTCATGGAGATATTGAAATTCCCTTCATTGTTGTTTCTTGTGCGTCAGGACACATATTGACAGTTCTATGTTGGACGACACCGACACATTCACACCACAGCCACATGTGTATTTAGTTACAATTAACGATGTTGTATCTTAGTTTTTCCTGTGTCGTCACGAAAACAGAGAGTTTCAATGCAAAGCAAGTGTGAATTTTGCCCAAAGTGAAACATATGTTGAGGTTTCTGCTGTTTATATGCAATGCATTACGATTTCACTTGGACCAAAGAATGAAAATGTGGAATTACTCTTTAACCAACTGCTGCACGCGTCGCTTGTATGAGATTCTCACATTTGCTTTCATGTCTCTCCTTCCCAGACTGTCAGAGACCACCTGCTGAGCCATGTGTGTCCCCAAAGCCTGAGTTGTGGTGTGTGTCACCTCCCCCAGCTCTCCCTGTGTTCCCTGCTGTGGCACGCCCTCACCCACCTGTCTTTGCCCATTTACACTTGCCCCCACTGTGCCCACAGCTTCCTAGAGCGCTCCCTGCTGGACAGACATATGACCACGCACGCCGAGGAGGCGGCGGCTAAGGAGAGAGAGTGGTCCACACTGCGGGCTTTTAGAGCCGGGGTAGATGGAGGAGGAGCAGTAGGAGGAGTGGAGGAGTTGCATTGCTTCCTGTGCCCACAGACGTTTCGCTCCACCTCTGCCTTTCAGTACCACCTCAGCCTGCACACTACTGAGTCCCTGGGGAGCGGTGGAGGTGTTGGGGCCCAGGGTTGGTTAGGCAAACGTAAAGCCGACCAGTCTCTGGAGTGCCCTCCCTCCTCCTGCTCGTCCTCCTCTCCACGGGAGGTTGGCAGCCTCATTAAAATGAGCACCCTGGGTTTGGGCCTGGGGATGGGCTTCAGCCTATCAGATAGGCTGTTTCAAGGACCAATACCCAACTTCCCCTCTGGGGTCCTGACCAATGGGGGTTCTGGGCTGGACGGGGGCAGCGGCGGCGGCGGCAGCAGGCGTTCGGGGGAAATGGTACCGGTGTCGCTACTGCGGTAAACGCTTCGCCCACTCAGGGGAGTTCACCTACCACCTCCGCATCCACACCGGGGAGAAGCCCTACCAGTGCAAGGTGTGTCTGCGCTTCTTCCGGGGCCGATCCACCATGATCTGCCACCTGAAGACGCACGCCGGGGCGCTCATGTACCGCTGCACCGTCTGCGGCCTCTACTTCTCCACACTGAAGCTGGTGTCGTCGCACATGGAGCTCCACAAGGACCATCTACCCCCAGACTTCAACATCGAGCAGACCTTCATGTACAACGACCACTCTAAAGAACCACTGCCCACCATGGACACCTAATGGGCTCTGGGGTCGTCCTCTGGTGTCTGTCTTTCTCTGTCTCTCTCTCTCTGACAGCCTCTCGATGTCTGGTTGTTGTGGACCATATATGTAATAGACCTAGATGTAATGAACTTGTTATATGTTTTATATTGTTTATGGAGTCAACCTGTTTTGAGGCCTAGTCTCTTTGACCTAAGATAAAGAGAAGCCACTTGGGGGCAGTGTATCTAATGTTTTGCATTGGTGGAAGAGGAACTTGGTGGACTGCTGACTGCAGTGCTCTGCCCGTTATCTATTCAGAAGAAGCCTGTGACTTGTTAACTTACATTTCAGTCTTTATGTAAGCGATGAATCATTACTCTGTAATGAAAGTAGCACCTCCTTGTAGCATAGAATATAATTATTTTGTTATATTGAGTCAATATGGAGTGTCATATCACATATTTTCACAGACTAACATTTTCTATGTGTATTTTTGGGTTATTTTTCACACCAGGCTTGAAATGTACAACATAACTAGCCACGTAATGAGGCCTTATCAGTCAAATAGAAATCAGAATCATTTAGTCTTCCTTGAAGCATTTCCGTTTTTGTTTTTTTTACTTCTCATAACATAAAAAACATGCCTATTGGCAATGTAATGGGATTTGTTGTATCAGCAATGGAAAGGTGTATTTATATGAATATGCTGTTTAGTTCCACTGTATGTTCACTTGATATATCCCACATGCAGTAATTTTATAGCATGTGAAGTATGAATATTGTGCTGTAGAAACATGGAACTGAAGTGCCCATCTACAAATTCACATCTGTGATATATTTGTGTCTTACCTCATATCTATATCTGATGATATTGTAACTATTTATTCTATTTATGGCTTTTTAATTTCATTTTCAGTGTTTCTAATGTAAGACCTATGAACGGCGCCTATTTTTAGTTATTGAAAAGAATAAAACAAATGCCTAGGAAAACACTGCTGTTGTCATCCCTTTTTGCAGCGTCCTGTACCACAGAAACCCCATTCATCATCAGAATTCCAATGATGAATTTGCAGAATTCTGCGTAGTATTGCCTCCAGAGGCTTGTGACCTTTGCCCTTTGAAAACCCTGGTCTCTTCCTGTTATTGTGCCATCTGTGGACTGAAACCGATCCCCCTTTTCCTTTTTCTGCCTTCTTATCACCAAGTAAACAGTGTTAAATGTGGAGCATTCCCTTTAGAAGCTGAAATGGAAGTAAACGTAGTGAAATCAAATCTAGTCCCACTGCAAGAGATAGCCAAAAGCAACCACAGCAGATTGTAGTAAAATGTATACGTAAGGCTTCCAAGTAAGAGTGCACGTTTCCATGTTTTGTAGTCGTTCTACTCCTATTATTCTTATAAATGGAAACATTTAAGTTGCAGTTAAATGGATACAAACAGTTTTTAATGGAGTTTTATTGCATGTTAGAGGTAACCACATTACAGCACATGTAGACTACAGCAGCATTTAGAAACATAAATAAGCGTTTAATAATGTGAGCTAAGGTTTATCTGTTTAATGGTTATGTAATAAAAGACAAAGAAAAAAAATCAAAATCACTTCAATTACATTTTCACATTTGTAAATTGTTTACACTAAGTGGGTATAGGGATTGGTCTTATCTTGCATCGGCCAGGCAGCTGATCTGTTTACATGCATTCCTGCTCTGCCACTAGTATTCCTCCCGCCATGAGATCCGAGTTCCTGTGGGAGGATCAACAGCTTGACGGAAAAAAAATTAAAAATCTTCAAACATTTCCTGTCTTCCTCTGTTTACAACTGTGATATGCTAAATGGGAAAAAAAAACAGGACGTGGATTATGAGAGGAAGGTGTTGGTGAACCCGTCTCTCTTACATAACAAACAGCACAATGGGTCGTGGGCAGAAGCTACGACCAGAGTGAAATCTGCATCTGGTAACTACCATTTTGAAGCCTGCAGATTGGCTTCAGATTACCTCTGCTTCTTTCACTTGCATTGTCCCTCATCACTTACAAAATGTCTCACTCCTGTCTTTGTGTAGATGTGACAGAAGCTTATTCTAACGCTGGCTACTTTCTTACGATCCAATGTCTGAGTGGCTGGTGCTGATGTTACTAAGCCTGCGCTGCTTCCCTGTCTCTGCCCCTCCTCCGTTGCCAGTGTTAGGCTGGGCCCCTGCGCCCTCCTGGACCCCAGTCCCTGGAGAGGCCTCTCTGGGTATGTAGTTCAACACATTGTTGATCAGGTTGTTGCGGAAGCTCTTGCTGAGGAAGTTATAGAGGATGGGGTTGGCGATGCAGTGGAAAAGGGACAGGCACTGCACCATACTGAACGAGTAGTAGAGGACTTCCACTGTGTTGCAGCTGAAGATAAAAGGGTCTAAGTCATCTATGATCATCAGGAACATCACCAGGTGGTAGGGCAGCCAGCATACCATAAACACCAGTGAGTACACATGCACCAGCCACACGTCCCGCCGGCCCTGCACATCTGGTGCTGTCCGAACCGCACGGGCGATCAACACATTACAGGTGATGATGGTGACAGCGGGCCCCAGGAACTGGAAGAGCAGGCTAAGGAAAACCACGGTGGTAAACCACTCTATGTAGTGGTACTCGGGCATCATATAACAGCCAGGCTCGTCCCATTCCAGGAGGTCCACGTGAACGTTCTCCAACAGGGCCAGGAATAAGGAGAGGAGCCACAGGCCTCCACAGAGCAGCCAGCGTCGCCGGCCCGCCACAGGAAAGCAGGCCGGAAAGGAGGGCCTGGTCAGCGACAGGTAGCGCTCCAGGGTCATGAAGGCCAGGAATAAGGAGCTGCTATAGAAGTTGATCATGTAGATTAGGTTGGTGACCTTGCAGAGGAAGCGGCCCCACAGCCAAACCCTGTCCATGGTCACCTCCATCATGAAGAAGGGCAGCACCAGAATTACCATCAGGTCTGACAGGCTCACATTAATGATGCAGAAGAGGACCCCGTTGGCTGAGTGGCGCCGGCGCCAGTTGACCCAGACAACCAGCGTGTTCTCCAACAGGCCCACCAAGAAAATGAAAAGGTAGAGGAGGAAGAGGGCGATGCGCCGGTAGTTTGTGTCGAGCTGGATGGTGCACTCGTAGACAAACCATGGCGTGCCGTTGAGGTGATCTAACGAGTGGTTGCTGTGCCCGTCAGTAGTCATGGTCTGGAGTGAAAAGCAAATTAGTTCAGATGTGGAATGAGATTTTTGATTTACTTTGGGGTTAATCTGATTACGTTTTCAGACGTTACATAACAAAAGCACAGGAGGAGGAGGGAGGCTGACATGGTTTTGAGGAGTGTATACTAAAACCACAACAGGCAATTAGAAAGAAAACCGTTTCACAACCTGGAATATGCAGAAGAAAATATTGATGTCCCACTTGGAGCCGGTGTGAGTGCATGCTCAAACTTATTCTTGATTAAAGTCCTAATTCTTCTGTTATAGGTTACCATAATGTAGCTACAATCTCCACCCATCAACCATACAGATAATCGCTTGTTAATAATATCACGTATTAGTTCCCCACTTCACAAAATGAAAACTGTACACAGATTAACATTCCTAACATGCCGATATTTACAAAGACGGACCTTATCTTACCTTGGCGTGGTGGGGAGTCTGCTGGAGATGATGGCTGATGAAGAGGGAGGGTCCCTCTTGAGGCCTTACTGTCTCCTTGAGCAAGTGGAGAGCTTTCTGTCTGCAGCCTCCAGACACAAGACGACTCTACCAGCTCTGCGATTTATGGCTATCTGAGCAATCGGGCAGCCTGGAGTTTCTCCCCTCCCATCTCTCATTAACACACACACACACACACACACACACCTAACAGGACATCCTCATTGGGTAGCGGGGAGTGGAGCAGAAGAGCAGGAAAGCCCACACAGCTAAAGGGTCTAGGAGGACAGACACCTGGGCCTTGCAGGACGGTGAGTGAATTACAGCCCAGGCAAAATGTGAAGAGTGAGATGTTTCCCCTTGGTTTCCATTCAAATACTCACGGGACTTCATTCAAACATAATAAAGACTGCCAATCTTTCCATTTTTCAATGATCCTGTTTACATTAATTTTATATCCGATGACTCCGATGCTTGAAAATGTGCTTTCCCCTCGGCTGCTCCCTGCCTCTGCACTGCCCTCCCCTGCAATATCAGATAGTTTTGGGTGGCTTTTTAATTCTACAGGTGACTTTAACTTCACTGTTTTACTTTTATATTTCAGAGAGCATATTTAAGTGTTATGCGTCAACTCAGCGACGGTAAGTTTACTCAATGAATTTTGTGTTGTGGTGCAGAAACACTATGAAAACAGCCACCACATAACACAGGACAATGCCAGGAAGCCCCCTCTGCCGTAGAGCAACGTGAGTGACAGGCAGAGTATAGGGGAGGTAGGAAGCCTGTGGCACATCAACCTCACGAAGGAAAGGGGCTCTTTAACCTACAGGCACATCCTCATTATTACATTATTTCAACAGCCACTTTAAAAGCGAGCTGCAATTTGGCACACACTTTATAAAGCCTGCGCAGGAGATACCACAGACATCGTTTCTATCTCATTCTGTCACCCCCTATGATTCTACAATGCCTTTGTGAAACCAGGCCCTGGTGAGTTACCCCTGACATGTCCTCGCTGGAGTGAGTGTAAGGTCATGACAAAGATCGGCATTATAGGGAGAGAATGCACAAATGTTTGTGTTGGCTCTGATTCATACGGAGTGCAGATTAATGGGACCTGTGCTCTGGACGCTGTGTTCCAACGGCCTCTCCAGATTGTCAGCATTTTGTAGTTTATGGAGAGCCCCTGCCACCCCTCTTCCCCGACTCCCTCCTTCTCCTTGTCCATCCTGCTTGATTCCCATTGTCCAAGCAGTCAATTCCTTCTTTTCTCATGGCAACAGGAAAGAGACAGTCAGCAGAATTACACCCTCTGGGAAGGGTGAAACAAAAACCAGTCCCTAACCCCCATCATGTTATCTGGGACTGGGATCAAATTCAAATAACTATAATGGCATCAGACAAGTTACCCTGTGCCATTTAACTATTCGCAAACACAGCCTACAAAACATCAGTTAGCTACCAGCAAATGACCCCTGCGGCTTGTCATTTAGTTACAAGCAATAACAACTGCAGTACTGGGAATTCAGCTACCAGGAAAGAGCATGTGGTATCAGCCCAGTCTGTATCTCCGCACAATTTCCTGCAGTATCTGTGGATGCAACGTTTCCATGTACGTTTTCAACTTGGTTCCATGCATGTCTTAGCACACGCACGCACACACAAAATAAGACAAAACACTTTTCAGAAAATCTTTGTAAAATATATTTGGTCCAAAAAGCTGATTTGCAAAAGTACAAGATGTGCAATCAAGTTCATGAGGCATCATACAGAGTACATCTAGTCTGCCTTTCCAGTGTATTGGAATGCTATATCATAACTCGTCACTTTAAGGCTAATTGCATAAAGCTGCTGAAATGTAGTGTTATTTTCTAAGTTCTAACATAGTTCCCAGGTTATCACTATGGAATTTCCTTAAATGCCATTACAATACACAGACAATGGATCTGCCCCCTAGTTCTACTGACTTTTTAAATCTATATTGTATCCCCATTACAAAGAGTCATACTGCATTCCAAACAAGGAGAGTCCGTCCAGAATAATGACGGCTGGGCCCATATTGAGGAAGTGCTTTGATATCACTTTACAGTTCAAATTCACCTTGGACACGTTATTTATTTTATCCAAAAGGAAAGACCAAGCTTAAAACCAGCATCGTTGTCCAGTCTCTTCATTAATGCAGGCCCAGCTGGGGGAGATGGATGGCTCTTAGCTTGACCACCTCACGTTACCTTTTGAGGCGGTGGTAGCTCACTTACACAGGGTTGGCTAAAATGTTCACAGGCCCAGATATGATACTCGTTGAATGTTTAAATCTCACACAAATACAATTTCAACTGTCTGGGCTTTACTGTACCTTTACTTACAAATCTAGCAGAGACCTTGGTGGAAACACTATTTGATCCATTCAAATACTTCTTTGTGTTTGATGGAATTGGTGTGGCACAACAGAGCCAATTTGTCTTCAAATGTGCAAACCCCACTCAATCATTATGAAAACAGGCATATTGTTAGTGTCAATGTCATTACATTGATGTATAAAAAGATTTGATCCCACACATTTGGCACTGCAGACAGCCTAAAGCAAACACTCAAATGGCCTGTTTCACATATGTAATGAAGCTTATTTCTCAAGTCTGGTGCCTGGGCTAACTGGATTTTGCAATGCATATCTCCATTAAAGATGATTCTGGGATTAAGTTTAGCTCATGTCTGTGAAACCAGAGCAAAGTGACTAAAAGAAAACCAAAGATAATGATATTGGACCTAGCGCTGATCTGGTCTAACACAGACCAGCAGCAGTCTGTTTCCAAGTACCCTTTTGTTCCTAAATTAGTCAGTTAGAGTGCTTAATGTCTATACGAAATACATCTTAAATCTTAAAAATAAATATATGCATCAGTAGTAGTACATAATATTGCAACAATGGAAGTAGTCTTGTCTCAGATCACCAAGTTCAAATAATAATCTGCATGTGCATACTTTGTTTTTGGTCAATGGTAAAACAGAATTTCACAGAACAAGAGCAAAAGTTGGGAAGAAAACCTTTTGAGATCTCAGATGGATGTTGTACCGATTGATGGCAGTGGTCATGGTTAATGTTACGCAAAGATATTTGAGATGAATTCACGAAATCGTTTGGCATACTGCTCAGGGTGGACTGTGGAGATTTCGGCACCAGCCTGTGAGAGACACAGGGGGAGGGAAGTAGAGAGGGCAGAGAGAGAAGAGCAACAGATTATCAGGGGATCAGCTGCGTGAACCATACATTTCATGCCATGACATGATGTGACATGGGAGCAAATATCAAAAGCTTGCCCTCCATGCAGGTACAACTGAATGTTTTGAGCATCTGACAGCAGCCCTTCACCTCCTTCCTTCCTGTCGTCTGTTACTCACCCCGTGTTTGACAGTTTTTGCTGCATGAGCTGCTTTCTTCTTGGTGTCATACTGAGTAAGTACGTCAATCAGACCCATGAAGTAGACTTCCCTCTGAGGGGCTCCTGAGATGAAAGGCAGAGAACAAACAGGTTATATTATTGGGTTTATATGACAGCAGCACTGAAAAACCTCATAGAATAATCATCAAACCAAAGTTTGCCCCGGATTAAATATATATTAAATAAAAGTTGCATGACTGTTAGCATCCTCTTCCAAACAACCTGGGTGACAATACTGGAGTCGATATGAGGACAGAAGAACATATTAATATGACATTTAAGAGAAACAGTTTCTGTCTTTACTCCTCTTGACAATGTCAACAAAGCTGTAAACTACAGTTAAAGAAGTGGTGGAATTTCTCTCCTGTGGTGTAATATATATACATATATACACACACACACACACACACACACACACACACTTCATACTCTGCTTGTTGGTACAGCAATTGCATTAGCAAATGCATTACCTCTGTAACAAATTACAGTCTGATATAAACCAGAGATAAAATATTGGGTACAAAGTATCTTAGCTTCACACTTGAGTCTAGATGACCTCATTTCTCAGCCTGAACCAAGTACGTACCTGGGACACTCCCAATTGCATACACATCCACATAGGGGTCGAACTCCCCGGGACCCAGGGGTTTGCAGGAGGACATGTAACCAGCGATGCCCTCAGGAGAGGTGCCATAGGAGCCCACCGTAGCGGCTGATGCCAGGCCATTCTCCGTCTCCACATCCACATCCTCGTTGGAAGGCTCCTCACCCTCGTCTTCCTCCCGCTCAGCCCGGCCCACATCGTGGATCCCAAGCAGCAGGCTGTAGTCCATGATCTTCAGCTTCACTAGGAACTGGGGGAAACCAAACAGGAGAGAGACAATAGCTATGGGGCTCGTACAACAAGGCTCATCAAGAATTATTGTATGCTGTAAGAGGGAGATAGGCAATAAAATAGTGTTATTAAAAAAAAAATTGAGGAAATGGAAATTGGCAGCCAGGCAATGGGGATTTTTCATATCCGAATATGCTGCCATTATGTGTCCTCTGGGTGTGTGTTAATATCCTGATCTTTGTTCACTTACGTGCCTTAGTGAAACTGGTTGAGGAAAATGCAATGCACAACACAAAACGTGAATTCACCTCCTAATGGCAACATAGGAGTGCTGCATTAAAGATGAGGAGAATGTTGATGGTGCCGCTATGTGGTGGAGGTTTGTAACAACAGTGGGATGTTACATTCAAATAATTTTAAGAGGTCACCCACCTCCACATCTCTATTGACTTTCTCCATGAACTTCTCCTTCTGCTCCTCGGTCACATACACCTTCTGCATGTTATTCCTGAAGTCCATGTCCTTGAAGGTAGGAAGCTCTTTCCCCTTAGGAATAAAATACGTCTTTAGCACGAGGTATGGGAAAGACAGCTAGAGAAATACTGATGCTGTCAAATAGATATTTGTTAAGAGATTTCTTTTACCCTTTCTTTGTCACTTGCTTCACGAGACACCAGAGAGCCCTGCAAGAACAACTTGTTTTAATTTTAACCAATACTTTTTGCCAACAACTAAAAAAAGCTGCCCACATAGAGTACTAAGTTAAAGGTTGACTACGAAAGCAAGGTATAAACTGACAGGTGCCTCATTCCTATGCTTCTCTCTCGCACTGCAGGGCCAGGTTAGAGGGGAGTAGTGACTTATTATAACGATATATGATGTTATAATGACTCAACGTGTTCTGAACTGGGATGTGAGAATTCACCACGCAGGTTCCTCCTCACCTTCAGGTCGTACTTCCTGTGCACCACCAGTCTGTGGCTGAACATGTTCCTCATGATGATCAGGTAGGTCTCCTCACTCTCCACGCTAACCCGGTACATGCCCAGGAACTGCGGCAGCAGGGTGCTACCATGACACTTCACTATGTGCTGCAGGGAGAAATTCACACAACAGTTTGTGACAGTTGAAGATTTTGATAAAGTCTCAATGTCCTGTTAATAATGCAAATCATATAAGAAAACTTGAAACGTCATGAAAGATAAAATGCCCTTTCATTTCATTTGCCTTTGAAAATGGAGAAGCAAACAGTCTCAAGGGCATACATATTACAGGCTTTTATCGGACAACATTTGAATGCCTCTTTGTCCTCCATTTGAAGAACAATACTGAAGAACTCTTTTTTTGCAGACAAAACCAATTACTATGTCTATCCAGGTTAGGCATTTAGTCCAGCTCAACATTCACTGTAGCAGTCTATTAAAATAGACACTCACTTCAGACTGACCTCATTCAGTGTCCCCTGGAACACGCTGGACAGAATGTTAACAAAAGACACTTTGCGTGAAAGATCTTTGTTTTCTACATCTATTTTAATTAAACATCTATTTTATTTTTAATTCCTACTCCTTATTCTCCATCTGTATTCAGCAAACAAAATGACAATGCTCTGGACAATCATGATCATCCCATTCATAATAATGCAAAACGATACACAAGCAATAACCCTGTTTCAATATTTTTTTACAACATGCTACTCTTTTGAAGTAAGTTAATGACTAGTTACCGAGAGCACAAATGACAGCACTGGTTCTGCTCTTAGATGCTTGTTTAGTGTCTGCCAAATGCCTGTAATGCAATTTCTTTTCCTGACAATCCAATTTTCTTTTAACCCAACACAGAAAAAAAATCTGATTTCACAAGCAACGATCATAAATCAGAAGTAATACGGTAATAAAGCCAGCTCCCATGAAGAGCTCAGACTGCTGACCCAACCATTTTGAACTCCAGATTCAATTATTTCTCAGTGATGACAAAAAAAATATTCTGCTCATTTAAATAACAAATATTCAATCCAAATAATTTGAGGTACATATTTGATTTATAGAAAAAAAAATATTCAGAACACATTTTTTTTTAAATGGACAAAACATTATACAAGTAATTGCAAGAAATATCAGTTTTCCAAACAACCTTCAAACTGCAAAGATCTCTAAAGGAACTCTGCAGTGCCAATCCAAGACCTCTGATAACAATGTACTCATTCAGTGCCAAGTGAGTACACAAAGCTGCCGTTTTTCTCATCTCCTTCCCACAGTTTTATGTAGGCTACAGAACCACAGGCTACACATTCCAATCAGAGCTCAAAGGCTGAAGTGAGACTAGTTCTTGGGGTCTCAACGCAACTCAACTATACATGTACAGTCAATTCTTCCAGGCTTGCCGGCATAAGTGTGCACCTAATATACTGGCTTAACTGAAATACATTTTCTAAATTTCCTTTGTAAGAATTAACAAAATTCATAAACCGAGGTGAAATTATTTCAGCTTTCTCTCATCTAACCTGCAAACATTAGGTCATCATCAGAGAATGAAAACTAACCTACTATACTATTTACATGAACCTAGATGTGTTGATATAAACATTTGACTATGTTTGTCAAACCACCAATGACACAATCAAATATTTGTTTTGCCGCCTGCAGTTAACTCCTATGGCTACAGAAGGAATAAGGGAACCTATTTTTTCCTAGGCAAAAGGCAGTGTAATTTCCCCATCATCACACTGTGAGCTAATGTGATAGTTTTATGATCCCGATAGGAAAATTCTCGTTTTGCCTGCCCGCCTCCACAGGGAGGTCAGAGTGTAGGGTCAGCTACAGAACAGCACCCCTGGAGCTTGTAGGGTCTTGCTCAAGGACACTTCAGCAGGACAGATGCTTGCCATCCTCTGGTTGAATAGCTGTTTCCCTACTCGCAATTCCACCCTGCTGCCCCAAGCAAGAAGCTGAATCTAAAAATAATCTAATTTGGGTCGGTTCCCTTCACCTACATCAGAAAAGTGTTCATATTGAGATCTCTACAACAAATACTCTAACAGTCCAATTAAAGGTTACAGAGAAAAGTAAGGTAGATGGTTCAAACACATCACTACTACCAAAATATTAGGCAGAAAAAGGAGACTGAGCCTGTTACTCTTTTTGGATTGTGTTGCTCAGTGCGATCCTGGTCCACTGCTGGAGCATAATTCAGATCTGGGCCATGAAAGAACTTTAAATGTTAACCATCCAGTCACTACCTGGTGGTACTCAGACAGGATGCTGTGCATGTCTGCCACATCCTCGCTGGAGATCTGCTTGATGACCAGCGTACGATCGTAGGAGCTGAGGACCAGACTCTCTCCCTGGGCGTCTGTGCTCCTCACCGGGGGGCTGCGGGTTAACGACACCTGGGAAGCGGGAGACCAAAAACACACAGGTTAGGGTTGGGATCAATTACCTTTTTATTCAAACTGGCCTTAAATGGGCCTTCTCTGATCTAGAATGAAATAACTGAGGATGAAGTTTAGTTAGTAAATTAAGTGTGCTTTTAGTTTACATTTGAAAATTGTACATTTTTGTAAATTGTAAATTTATTGACCCAACCCCTGTAAAATGTATAGGAAAAGGCACAATTAGATGCATAACATTGTCTCACATTGCTTTCCAGTGCAGTTCATGGAGAATGTCACTAAAATAATTGGACCAGCTAGAATAAACCTGATGAGGTGAATGATCTGTGAACATTTGAGGAAAGATGAGCTATAAAAGATACAGTTCCTTGTATTTATAACAGAGGGTAAGCTGACACAGTGGCAGACGAGTATTTCTCCATCAAAAGCATGATGATATTTTCATGTTGAATTGTACATCACATACACACCTGATAGTCCAGATCCTCAATACCAAACCGCTCCCTTAGATTTCGGAAGACCTGAGGACAGTATTCTTTGAACTTGAAGTGTCCTGGAAGATTCTCTCTGCAAAGGGGGAGGAGGTGGGTAAGTGGTATGGGATGGGAGAGGGTGTTGGCTGATGGTTACATTTGCTGTGCACACACACCTCTCTCCTTCTCACATGCACTTTAACACCCTAAATATCTGTCAGGCTCTACAGTCTAATACAAACCTCATGGATTTGTGATGCAGTTTGCACTTCAGGAAGTTAGGCATGATAAAAGTCATTGCAACAGAGATGAATCTATCAGGAATAGGTTTCCTAAAGGCACCTAACATAATCTTTGTTTCATTTTTACACTTTTGGATACTCAGCTAAGATCAGCGCCAACTCAACCAAAACTCCTCCAATTAAGACTTATTTTTGAGCCATACTTGTTGAAGAGGTGGTTGTTGACTTTGATCTTAGTGTTGGCTTTGAAGTCATCGGGCAACAGCATGACAGGAACAGGCACCTGGTTAAGATCATTGATCTGCAGTAAAGAAAAGAAAGAATTAGTGGTTCACAGTTCGTCATGGTAGCCACAGTATTCACAAACCAACATGAATTTGTAAAATTAACACCGTTTACATTTATATTGGTGAATGCATTTCCTATAACACCATAATACTGAATGCACGCTTCATACCTGACGCTGGCTCTTGTTTACACATAGCGTTAACCAGATCAAATGTCACTGATACATCTGAGAGTGCAGATTATGTTAACCTCATCTTTTTGGGAATGATACCTAACTTTAGTAGCTGACTAACTGGCAGTCTTACTTGCTAACGCCAATTTAGCGAACTGAATTTACTTGGCAGAGATACAGTAGCTACATTCGGCGTCAACGTTAGCATTTCCTATGACGTTAGCCCGCTGCAATGCTAACAACCTTAAATGCAACGTTAGCTCTCTGCAATGCTATCAACTTTTAACGACTCACCGAGTGATTCACGCCCCACATAAACACACTCTGGACAGGGTCGCTGGCACGAAACACTTTCACCTTCTGCTGCACAAAATGTTTCTTTTTCGTTTTAGTCTTGGGGGCCAGCACCACCATTGGACTAGAGATGGCCCCTGAGTTACCGAGGGAAGCCATGACAAGACGGGCTTTAGTTCGTGGTGGACTGGTGCTGGCGGTTGACACTTCCTGATGGCTACGGTTACTAAGCTAAACTAGCTAGCGATCTCCCACTCCACTTCCCCGTGTTTCTCCGTCACAGCGAAACGCCAACCAAAGGTCACGCGTCGTGCTCCGAATCTATCTTCTCCCTAGGCTATGCTATTATAATTGCACAACTTTTCTAAGACACATTTTAACGTTAGTAAACGTGATCAATCATTACTTAATGTCACCAATGCATGACTTCAAATTAACAGTCAACGGTGATAGTCCACCACCGCCCCCTCGAGCCCACCTGTGTTATTATCAACCACGTGGTGAGTTTACGATTGACAGGTGACAGAAGCCAAACAGATTCCATACTTGTGCGTCAGGTGACATTGGATGGGCGTGTACGGATAGAAGTGTTATGTTGCGTTCTCGTTAATGTCGGAAGTCGGAAATTCCTATCTACTCTGTCGCAATTACAATGTCCATGCGTTCCAGTCCAGATCGGAAAAGGGAAGAACGTAAAATACTGTTCGCAATGCACAGCTAACCTTATGTTAACCATATTTGGCAACGTTGCTAGCTAGCTAGCATAGAACGTTAACAACTGTATGTGCTCCTTTACTTTTCAAATTTAGAATTATACCATTTACCACACTAGTGTTTTAATACATTGCTGACAGTCGAACTTCAGTGTTTTGAAGATTATAAACACGTTAACGGTAATACTGTGTACTGTTTTCAGTGTGTGTCGGTGTCTTGACGTGACGTCAGGAAATTGAATCTCGACAGCTTCGGAGTTGAGGAGATCTTGTCTGGGTTTCCTACTTGGAATTTCGGTTTTAAGGGCCATTTTAATGCATTTTCCTAGTACAAAGCCGGAATTACCGACTTTCCGACATGCTCCTATTCGATTGACACTTCCCATTTCCTGTTACGTAGTTTGTCATACATGTACGCTATTTCGAATGTGGAATTAGATTGAGATAACATTTCAGCAAAAATGTTATATGTTACTATCGCACGGCGACTTCTCTCCTGAATATATTTTAAGCACCTTGTTATGTTCATCAAATCTTGTGTATATATAAGAAGAAATTTCAGAATTTCATATTTAAAATTTCAAATACATTCCTAATAATACCCAGTGTGATTGGAAATATGAAAAGTGATGTAATGTTAAAACACTATGATGATGCTTTTAGATTGTGATTAATATTCCATTGATTTTTTTTCCCATTAAAAATATGTATTTATCTTAATTTAATAATTTAATTAATGCAGTGATATATGATATGTTCTGAACTGTTATATTAACAACACCTGTAATTTTGTACATATTTTGCACAAATAAAATCCTTATAATGTATTCATCACTAACTGTAGAAATAAAGCTTCCAGTACTGCGTTACTGTGTTGGGAGCATCCCTTGTGAAGACAAAAAAAGTGCAGCATCTTCTTTGCTTTCTATACAGTACCTACAGACTTAGTATTGTTTATGTAAGAAAAGTATGCAGGAAAATGATTCCCCTATACAAAATCAGTGTTCTGTTTTCATGACAGCCCATTTAGAACAGCTTCAATATCATTTCAAAACTTTGACCCGGAAAATCTGAGTCATCACAATCTATCTACATCTAATACTCTTGATTTAACTTGATTTACTTTGCAATGGAGATTCAGTGTCTTTCACAAAATCATAATTGTACAGTCTTAATTGGGTGGATTGGATGGTTGCATTGTGCTGTAGAGGACATATCATTGCCATTAAAACTCATGCTCCATGCACAGAACAAAATCTCCAAGAATAGCAAATGCAACCACCCTAGATAGAGAAGTAGGACATGTGTGATGGTGTGATTCTACAAAGGATCATGCTTCCTCCTTCATTTTCTGCAATGCCTTCATTTCAAATTTCTTATGCATGGCCAAATTGGATATTCTATGCCGTTACCTTGGAAACAGGCATGTATTGGGTCCCTGTGTAGTGCTGCTGGAGAAAATGATCCTTTATGCCCCCAGTAATGGCAGAAAAGCAGCATGACACTAATGTGCCTATTAATTTCTGTTTCACTGCTGACAACTGGTCGATGTTAACGTGACTGCATAAGGGTTTCTTATAAGCACAGCAAATGGATATGAGCATTAAAGCATTGAACCAAAGTAGTAGGCCAATAGGTGATGATGCAGAAGGACAGGATAAGTACTTACTTCATTTTGCTGAACACCAATACAGCACCCAAGGCTTCAGAATGACTATGCAGGAATGTCAATACAAAAACAAAGACTTATGTTTTGACTAACAGGAAACTCACTCCTATATGAAATCAAAGAAAATGTTCATCAGTGCTTGTCATCCAAAGGAGACTGTCTCTGCGCAACAAATTTAGTATCACACTTCATCATCATCATGATCATTGTCATCATCATCATTGTCATTGTCGTTGTGATCATCATCTCCTTCTCCCCCTCTTCATCCTCCTCCTCCTCAACAACAGCATCATTATAATCTAATGTTTGTGCATCATCATAATTCATCTTCATTCATCAGGAGGCTCAGGAGGTAGAGCGGGTTGTCCTCTAATCAGAAGATCAGAGGTTCGATCCCCGACTCCTCCAGTCCACATGTCGAAGTGTCCTTGGGCAAGACACTGAACCCCAAATTGCTCCCGATGGTCAGGCCAGCACCTTGCATGGTAGCTCACTGCCATTGGTGTGTGAGTGTGAGTGTGAATGGGTGAATGCAAGGCATATACTGTAAAGCGCTTTGGATAAAAGCACTATATAAATGCAGTCCATTTACATTTGGTGTACAGTATGTGTACAATCGATGGAATCAATGAAAAGAAAACACTTGACACATGTTGTTATATTAATATATGTGTTTTTATTATTCTCAATTTTTCTTATTTTGTTTTATTTTAATATTTGCAAATCTTACAGGTCCTTTGTGCATGGACCTACCATCACGGCACACACATTGGCACAACAAGATTGGTCAGAAATAGATAAATTCTAATCACACTTTTTTTAGCACACAGTTTAATGACTTTTGCAAGGACTTGGGAAAGACGTACTATAACAATAACAAATTTGATCATTTTTTCCCCCCGTTTAAATCAGAATTTGAGGATGATGTGCCAAAATAGAACATGAGAGTAACATGGACATTCCGAATTTCAAATAAACAAAGCATAAATAAGAAGGAAATAAAAACATGACATAAAACCATAAGATGTACAGCAGTTGAATAGCTCAGATGAATGTGATGAGTTTTGCCATAAAGGTGCCTTTTAAGCACAATACTTCTCCCTAACATGAAATAAAATAATCTCTGTCTTTAAATAAGAAACTGCTGACAATATAAAAATACATGGCATTGTACTGTAGTTCATTAAATAAACCAACAATTCATATATAAAATATTATATTGACGTGTATAAAAATATGCCTTACAACTTCTTGAAAAGGGTAACAGCCATAAGCTTTTTATCTGCCACTTCAGAACACACACAGTCAACCACAAAATTCCAACATATGTACAAACAATCAACTAATAAGCAGTCAGAATGCCATTTTGACAAATAAGATGAACAGATGCATCCAAGATTGTATTCATATGACTATTTTTTCTGACTTGATATATGTATAGGATACTGTGAGATGTAGAATTCAAGCAGTACTTTATGGAAATACATACTCCAAAATAAATTAATAGAAAAGAAATATTTGATCAATTAAGTATAGTGATATCAGTGTATCTTTGGAGAGAGGGAGAGAGGACGGTGAGGGAGACACATTTTTCAAACATTTGTGTCACATCACCAGCGTAACAGTATTTCAGCCCACTGAGATCAGAACAAACACAGGCAGTGTCAGCTATCCTAAAAAAAAGTAAATTAAAATCTACCACAAAGCCAGGACAAGAGCCAGGGAATATAGAGCTCATTTGGAGCAATACCGCTTGGATCACTGAGGCAGTTCACGGAGCATTGATGTGAGCATACAGCGTGTCACTGGACGATGCAGAGGACTTTGCTGCAACTGTTGAACATTCAGGCAGATGTTATTGTTGCTACTGTACTGTGTGTGTGTATGTGTGTGTGTGTGTGTCTGTGTCTTGGTTCTAGAGAGGACATTAACGTTAATTGTGGTGTAATTTCCATAGGAAGTGGTTAATCCCTGCTACCTCCTGTCCAGGCAGTGTCTAGCACAAACTAAATCCACCCCCTCTCCCTGTGCTCCTGCTCCTCCACATCCTCCTCCTCCTTCTCCCCTTCCTCCAGGCTCAGAGCAATTGGACAGAGTCATCCCTCACTCTCCATCGCATGGTAAAGTACCATCTTCACTGCCACGTGAGGGCACGGCCGTGCCAAGCTCATCCACACACCAACAATGGCCACGCTGCATACCCTTGGAGGAGCGGCACTGTGCGAGATTAAAAGACAGTGATACAAAGAAAGAGATTTAGAGAGACCGAGAGGAAAGATTGAGAGAGCGGAGAGAACAAATAGGGAGATTGACAAAAACACAGAGAGAAGAGAAAGAGAATGAGTGGGAGAGAGAGAAAGATGGAGAGAGAGAGATCCAGAGAGAGAGATTTAGAGGGAGAGAGAGAGAGAGAGAAAGAAAATGATATGTCATCATAGCGCAGTACTGATTCTCTGAGCCCACAGCTGAGAGGCTCAGAGAGACAGAAGTGTCAGTTATTCTCAGCCCTCTGGTCATGGACAAATCTCTGGATGCTCTGAATGGAAGGCTGCAGTGGAATGCAGCTCTCGCACTCTTTCTGAAAGAGACACGCTGTAATGCAGAGTCATTAGACACATTTCATCTTATGTCAGATATAATGGACTTGGAAGTTCCTTTATTATATTTATCACAAGGTATATTCTGATGAGAGGCCTTCCAGTTTTTTCAAGTGACCACAGTCCTGTACCTGCTTTTTCCTGTAGAATCCACGAGTGTCACAGTTTGGTATATAGATGTCACGGTCAGACTGGAAGATTGTCAGCTCAAGACCCCTCAGGACACTATTGAGCAGCTTACGGCAGGGTGCCTGCAAACAACAACACAGAGTATGACTTCATAGATCACTGGAGGCAAAGATAGAAGACCCATCTTAATCTAAATGGTACAAATAGAGTAGCAAGCTGCTATCCACCCTCAAGTGATTGTGTTGGCAGAAATCCTCTTAGATTGAAACATGTGTCGATGAAAATCAGAAAGGATTAGCTACAGTGATGCAGCATCAGAGCCAGAAGCAGAGAACATTTATATATATATATAGAGAGAGATATAATATAGATATATATATCAGATGTCACATATTATAATGACATTATATAACCATATTGTTACACAAGGCTTTTGCTTTTCAGGTCACTGAGTGGTTTGAAGCGACTGACTATGCTTTTTTGTGTCACATTGTTAAATTAAACTATACGATCATTATTAATATCCCAATGATTATTGTCGTTCTTCACAATCACACGCATATGGAGCTGGAGCAGTTCAAATGCTGCAGATCACCAGGCTCATGAACCGAAAAATCTGGGCCGACTCGAAACTTTCCTGATTCACATCATGCTCAATTAGTTCTGCCGCATAGCAGCACACACATCATGCACCATAATGCATGGCTTCAGAGCAGTATATGTACATGCCACTGCAACAAACCAGACAACAGAGGAGCTACAGTAATCTCTCTAATGCAGCTAGATATATAACCCTCTCTATCACAGAGGACCTGCATGAATACAATCTTATTATATAAGATGCTCTCATTTTCATCTTCTGGGTAAGTTCCCATTAGCTCCATTCATTAAGGATTGTAATATAAAGGGATGAACTTACTTTTTCTATTTCACCACTGTGCGAGGGATGGGGACCTGAGAGGAAATGACACGGAAATGGCATGAGAATGTTACATTAAAGCATCATAGCCACTAACATTACACCATATGTAATGTCATATGTAAATACTACATATATCATTTTTAGAATTAGTTACAGCGCAAGACATTACTAAGCAAATAGCTTGACTAGATCTAGTTGGGAATGGTCATTCAATGAGACCTAATTTCCATCAGCATATTTCCTGTTCAGATCTTCCGAGGGAATCGCAGTGTCTCAATTTGAACAGTAGATGGAGACCATTGCAATAAAAAGCAGCTTGATCAGGATGTAGGTGACACCGTGACAGCTTCACATTCATTCTAAATTCTCACAAGAAATGCTCACTTATAGGGTATATCACTGTCATGCACCCTGCCTTGAAATGGATGAGTATGTGACACTGTACACATCACATAACTGCATGTACATGCAGCTCTACTTACACACTGTCACCTAAAGACAGACACATATAGGGTCCTTGAATACATTTCAGAAATGATCCATTTACATTATGTTATTTGTCATCATTTCTGCCTTGCAATCATGCCCTTTACAACAGACCCTGAAATGACATTTTTATCACAATGACACCAGAGGCACTGCAGAGCAGTACTTGATGCTAGAGGTTTGCAAATCATCTCTGGTGCATAAAATGCATCCAGTCTTAAATGTCACACACTTAACGGACAGTAATTGGTCTTCTTTATTTTGTCGCTGACTGGAACAGCATCATATGCAATCCTGCTATCCATACTTCTCTGAAGTAAATGGTATTGTAGTGTTAAGTGATATATATACTATATACTGAATACAGCACTGCTCATGTCAAGACTACCTGTGGTGTTTATGCATGTTTCTGTGTGCATCTGTGCGTGCATGCATGTGTGTGTGTACGTGCATACATGCACGTGTACGTGTGTGTGTGTGTATCTCCTTACCTGTGGGGTGGGGCCTCTCAGTGGGACTAGTCCTGCTGTGCTTGGCGCAAAAGCCCCTTCCCTGCAACAGAGCCTGGAGGGGGCTGTGTTCCCTTGGTGGGGGAACACAGCGGAGCCCCTTGGCACAGCTCAGTGTATACACACCACAGGGCTCTCCCTGGGCCAACACTGATGTGCTGCCGGCAACATTATGGTCCCTGGGGGGCCGACCTGCCCCCAGCGGATCCCTGCAGGAGGGACAGACCTTGAAGGGGCCCAAGCGGTTCGCCCCAGTCCATGATCCGCAGTGGGCAATCAGCAACAAAACAATGGTTGTTAAGTTAGAAAGGAGAGGCATTTTCTGTCCAGGTCTCAGGTTCTCCACACTCTGTCAGTTAAATGTGGCTGATGCTATTTCTGGATGTATATTTCTTTCTCACTCTCTCTCCCTTTCTCTCCCCTCTCCTCAGTCTTCTTCCCGTTTCTATAGCTTTCCTTGGTGCTTTGCCGGTTGAGTCCCCTGCAGTGCCAGAGGAGACAAATGGAGATCGAGAGAGACACAGCAAAGCACCAGCTTTTAAAGATCTGAAAGGCGGTGATAGAGAGTGAGTGAGTGAGTGTGTGTGTGTGTGTGTGTGTGTGTGTGTATGTGTGTGTGTGTGTGTGTGAGAGAGAGAGAGAGAGAGAGAGAGAGAGAGAGAGAGAAGAGAGAGAGAGAAAGAGCACAGTTATGACACCTTCAGGGGCTGGGACTCAGAGAGGGAGAGAGAGAGACAGAGGGAGAGAGGGAGGGAGGGAGAGAGGGAGGTGGCAGGGAGAGAGAGAGCAAGTGGGGGGTGGATTATGTTCCTTTTAGAAATTATCAAAATCTCCCCACCCCTTCCTATCATATACCAACACATACATCTAGTCCTTCTTATGTTCAACATTACACATGCATACAGAGAAAGCATATACAGCTATTTACACTTTATCTCCATTGTGCACATATGTCAGACCTTTCTGGAATATTTGCCATGGTAACAATTATGAATGTATATTCCCTCCAACTGCACTGTATGCAATGCCATTTACTACAACAAGTGCATAGTGCTGTGATTTCTCAGGCTTGAATTCTGTATGAGGTTGTGACAGAATAAACCTGAATTAACTTTCAGAGACATTTATTTTCTTGATGTGACCTGGACTAAAATGGGTTCCACACCTGAGATACTCAAACATGTCTTTTTGGTCAAAATGCACCATGCATCCTTCAATCAAAGTTTTTTGGGGAAAACTATAACCCATGGGGGTTTTACTGGGCCATTACCAGATCAAACAATTACTGAATTGTAATTTATTGTATTGCCTCCACAAGAGGGATAATCTTTTGCAAAACTAGCCAACATATGCAAAGAGACCAACACAGTGAAAAGCTGTGTGGCAAATGTACAATAAATAACAAGTTGTCATAGGTCTCATTTTCATTCCAGCAGCTATCAGCTGTTAACCGAATAGAGAATATATGAGGGATATCACATTTTGAAATATGGACGTTATTGTTGGCCAGTTCTTTGAATTGGAAGAGGCATCAACTGAATAATTAGGAGGACAACTCACTTTTGCTGGAATGTACATCAGACAGTCTGAGCCAAACTGCTAATAATGCAATCCATCTCTCCACTCAAGCGGTTAAGATTCTCTACATGGGTGCCACAACTTGCAGCCCATGGTGAAATATCGTGTTAATCTCAGTTCTGTGTAAATGCAGCAAGCAGTAAGTATTGAATAAGTAAAATAAATGGGAGGATGGAAATTAATTTAGGCTACACAATATACAGTATATATATAAATTATGGTGTCATACTCAAACCTCAACACACCAGGAATAATTCTTAATGCTAATAATGCTTTTTGGGTTTCTATCAACACTGTATTATTAAGACGTTGTCAATCTGCAGTACTATGTTACAAGACCAAGGTGAAAAGTAACTTACAACCACTCTAGTTACTATACTTGAGTAAATTGTGTAAACCAACATTTTTTTAGTATTTGTAGAAGTCTGTACTTTTACCTCTCCTTAAGTTGTGCTTGCATACATACATGTTTATTCCTAGCTTTGCTTTTAGACATGTTAGTAGTAAAATTAGAGCGTTTTTCGTAAGTTACTTAATTTTACAGACAAGTATTTTTACTGTGACTTGAGCAAAATTTGACTGAGGTGGCGGTAATTCTATTTCAGTGAAACATTTCAGCTCTCTTTCCACTACTACAATTAAGCAACAATGTCTTACTATCCGTGCATGACGGCAGGTAGTCTGTTGAAGAATTCCACCCTTATCTAGGGTCCCTCTGTCTCCTGTGTTATCTGACATTGCCCTGCTGCCACAGGTGCTCTGAGGACAGCAGAGAACTCATGGACCATACCACCTTAAAATAAGGGTGTTTGCTGGTCCTTGAAGACACCCACATACACACAGACACACAACATGTGTACACACACGCATGCACCTGTGTGCTGTGTGTATGTGTGGGTTTGTATTAGTTCATGTGCCACTGGGTCACCTGCTACTACAGTACAGACATGACACTAGAGCACACAGACATACCCATTGGCCCATACTTCCTGGAATCCAGGCCCCCACGAGGCCAAAATCTGCCTAGCCATCAGCAGCCTGGTGTTTTGATTAGGGGTGATTAATCTTGGCAAGGAGAATAGAAATCACCTGCCGCCTTGTGTTCCCATCAGCTTGCTAGCTACAGCAGCCCCACTAGTCTGTTTCCACACATGTCCTGTCATGAGAATGTTCCAAGAAACACGCCAGACTCTCTTTTTCCACACTCCCCTGGATTATTCATTTTTCCTCCTCTAGTCCACACCATTTCTTCCTCCATCTCTTCCTCCCTCTACATCCTCTCTGCCTCCCCACTTCAGGTCTATCCCAACTAGCTCAGACACTATCTATGTTGTCCTCGCCCCTTTTCACAAAGTCAACAGAATCCATATAAACCCCCGAGGTGAAAGTGCTGCACAATTTTGGGAGCAGCTGATGTGCTTGACAGTAATATTATGGTCTACTATTATAAAACATACTGCCAGATGATGGAAAAACAATATGAGGTGACCATGATACTCACCAGACAGTGCTTCTTTAACTATAAGTTGGCCCCTCATAGACTTATACTTTCATTTGCATGGGTCTTACGATGAGAAAAAAAGGGTAAATTTGGGTATTGAGCTGAAAGATGGAACAGACACACACACACGCACACGCACACGCTCGCGCGCGCACGCACGCACACGCACAGGTCGAGAGATGGGATTGGCTAAATGCTTGTCACTTTTTGTCAAGACTACCTATGATTGGCTATTGCAGACATCGGTGTCTGATGTCACTAGGAAGCGCCGAACTCTACTTTCCAAAGTTTTGTGTATAACGTTAGCTTATGGATAACAGATGAACAAAAGCGAATAACTGTTTTATTAACCGCCTTGATAACAGGTAAGCGTTTAAGTTATCGACAAGGATACCTACAGTGAATACTACAGTGACTTGTGGTAGCAACCTCCAGTGTTGTTTACTAACCACTGAGCGCCAGCTGTAAGCAAACAAGCTATTAGCCGCTACTGAATCTAAGCCAGGTCTGGCTTTGCGACTAAATTAACCTCTCCACGGCAGTCAGAGACCTTGCGAATAGTCAATTGCAGTTTTGAAACGTATTGCAACTTTAAGAAATTTGGTATTATTTGGGAGATGGTCGGTAGTTATCCGTCTAGCAAGTCATGCTAGCTACACTTAGCAAATTAGCTTTATCGTTAGCAAGGTGGCCCTAGGTGGTAGCCCTGATACAGGACCCTATGGGAATCTTTCTCTCAACGGAGAGACAACAACCAATACGACGAAAGATTCCCAACGGAGAGACAACAACCAATTCGACGAAAGGTTCCCAATGGGCCCTGTATCAGCGCTAGTTGGCTTGCTGCCTATAGCTAACGTTGCCTTGAGTTTGATAGATGTAAACACTGGCACGCCCACCTCCCCCGCCGTTTCACCCTCTATGTTTTTGATGCTGGGCTGCCTTTATTCCCTGTAACGAGTCAAATGAATTCGGTAACAACAAATTCCCAATATATTGTGCCGTAGAGGAAATGGGGCGCAGTTCACTCAAGTGAACGTGAACTCGATACACGGTATCGATAATGATCGCTTTATCTGTGTGTGCGCGCGTGCCTACTCATGTCAGCTGTCTGTTCCAGAAAGGACATCCTTCATCAGTGAAGAGAAGATGAAACTCTTATGGGATTTAATTTCAACTGGTTGTTGAGGCAGCCAATAGTAATAGGATATAACAAATAATAATATAAATAATACTGCCAGAACATGTTAAGTAGAATGTACAAAGAAAACGTATGAGGAGAAATATGGATTACAGTGTTATGGGGATGTACAAATAAATAACTTACTGAGATAAAGTAAAATAAATGCAAAATATGTACTATATGAAAATATAGTATATATAAATATGAAATGGAATCAGTGTGAAAAGAGAGAATGTACAGCATATAAACTGGATGTAAAGATATGTGCATCATATTCACATTAACAGCTCTACAGAAGTCATACATTTGAACAGAAAGTGTTGGTGTGTTGACATGCATTGTAAAAGACTATTCACCTTATCAATCTATTGTGTTTATAACACATGCAGAATGTGTCGATTTGGATATGTGTATATATGGAGGTACTATGTGTACAGGAAAAGAAAAGTGACAATGAGCAAAGTGCATGTACATGCATGTGTGTGTGTGCACAGAAAATGTGTCTCTTACACAGAAGATATGTGCCAACCCTTCTGCAGAGAATGTATGGAAATATGTACAGATCAGAAACTGTAAGCAAAGGTTGTGTAGAATAGCCAGAGCATATGCAAAAAGTGATGTAGTGTTTGTACATACAGTGCAGGCACATTGCTTTAGCTCCATCCTAGTTGGCTGAGGCTGGGGCCGTTGAGGCAGGAAGCATTGCACAGTCTGCTGAACTTTGCTCAGCAGCTCTAATTCTTGTACCCATTTTTTTCCACTTTCCATTTTCTTCATTTAGATGGATGACATCAACCTACACCACAGGTACCTGAATTGGAGGCGTCGAATCCGAGAGATGGGGGAAGTGCGTCCAGCACAAGAGCGATACATGAGGTTGCTGAAGGATGGAGACACTCTCAGGTGAGCCTATTCTTAAACATGCATGGGTAGGGACAACAGAAGTGATAGTTACATAATTCTTATCTTGTAGAGTAGCGCGTATCAAATAACACATCTATCATAGTATGTCATAGTGGTTTCTATGTATGAGTCTCAAAGGGACCTTAAAAATGACTAACATAGCCAGTGTGTACGGTAGTGGGCTATTACACATTAATAATTGCCCTTTCTGCTCTGTAGGTTTTGCGTACTAAGATATCTGGAAGAAATTGTGTTTGTTTCTTCCCTAGTATTATGGGCTATGTGTTTCTTTGCATTCATGAAAAGAGAATGGCACTGAAGCTAATGCTGTAGAATATACTGAAGGGTTAATAATGGAATCACCATGCTGACTCAGCACAAATCAGTCTTGTAGCCCACTGGTTTGTAGCCCATTACTGCATTCTGTTTACTCTGTTTTTTCAAAAATGTGGACTTTTGTTTTCGGAGGGGCAGTGTGCATGTCATTTAGGGAAGCAGAATCACAACATAGAGGTACAAGATGGCAGACAGCCGACTAGAGGGGCATGATGTGTGTATGCAATTGTTCTGCCATCCCCCACTAATAAACCGAAACAGCTCTGCAACTTTCCTCAGACCCACTGATTGAAACACTTAAATTCTCAGTTGTCAATGGAGGCATGTTTCTCGGTCAGCGAAAGATGAAAGGCACCAACATTCACCCAAAATCTAGGCTATCCTTACTGGAAAATCGGCTCCTCTGTAATTAAGTTTTGTTTGACTCTTTAAAACCTCAGAGGCCTATCTTATGCATTTTTGTTGTATAGCGATTACACTCTTGCTAGAGATGTTAGTATTTAATTCAGCTGCTTGATACTATCCTAAGCTTTCAACACACCCCCTGTGCTGATCCAAGGTTTCAGGAGCTCCAATAATCCGCTAAAGTCATGTGAAAACTGACAATTTTACTTTTCCTGAATTTTCCATTTCTTAACAAAATATATGCCTCTAGTGTCACCTTATAGCTGAGGTACATCGTAAGTATGGAAACTATAATGGCTAATAATCTTGTGCATCCCTGGTTCTCCCTGTGTGTCCATTTTATAATTGTCTACAGCGGCTACACATTTTGAACTCATTTCTAACATGTCATTGCTGTGCATGTGTTCATACTGATACTGTCTTGACAAACGGCTGATTAACCATTAATGTGTGTCTTGTTTTTTATTTCCATGTGTTTCTGGTTGTGAATGCAGCAGTTAGACCTATGAGAAGTTGCCTATTCTTAACCTGTGATTTCGTCTTTTTAGTTACCAAGGGAACTCTGATGAAGTGGGTTGCTACGTGGCTCCCCATCCTTTATCAAAGGGAAATTGCTACTTCGAGGTAAGACACATTTGGCAGTGACGCCAGTTTTGACGTTGCTATAAGTCAGTAATTTGACATGGTTATTGTAACAGATTTTCTGATGGAGTTCTTTCCTGGCGGCAAGACACGAGAAGAGGCTCTCCAAGATTATTTTGTCCCTCATTAGTTTACATGATTGATAAAAACTGCTGTCTCTACCTGACAGTGTTTCCTTTTCCCCTTTTCTGTTTACCATCCATTCAAAAAAATGGAGAGTATTTTGAAAATAAAGAGACTATTGGATAATCATTCATTTTGAAATGTTGGGGGGGGATTATGCACATTATGATAGGGTTCCCACATACCATCGTCCCTGGTTGTGCCCAAGATTGCTTTTCCATCCATCTAGCAATTTTATCCCCTGGAATCCTATTGCTGACAATTTTCTAAACTTCATATTAAATTCCGAGAGCCCCCCGCAGTCCCAGTTCACCAGTGCAAAACCACTACCTCAAAAATGTCCTCGCTGTGTTGGAATGAGGGATAGGGTGTGGGTTAGGTGGTATCTCTGAGCGCAAAGATTAATCAAAGACACAGTGTTTTGTGGCAGGCAGGCAGGCAGACAGACGAGACAGGCAGCAGGAGAGAGCGTATTGGACATTTATTTCGCAGGACTGATGCACTCCTATGTATCAGGCCTGTCTAATAGTTCTCTGCATACAACGCAGTTTGAAGAAAAAGTGTCCCGGTGATTTAGCACAGGAAAGCCTGCGAGGATCCAGCCATAAATTCGGGGCCGAGCAGAGGGTTGCGGTGTGTTATTTATGTGGCAGGGGTAGAGCGGTTTGTTTGCGGATAGTGCAAGTCAAGACTGGCTCGGCAGCATGTGGTCAAGTGGTGGCAGGTGAGGCAGGCATGATGGACTTCCTTTTCTGAGTTTTTAGGCTTTGGAAAGAAACATTATGCCTATACATTATCCAGTGCATTTTACCTCATCCTGCTGGGCTGCGGGCCAGACACGACTATGCAGCATCAAGCTCCTGTGGATAAAAATAAATCCTATACTTCTTCCACTATTCTTTTTTTAAAGATTTATTTGAAAAGAGGAGCACATTTGCTGTGCATATTTAGTAACATACTATGGTCACGTTTCAAATTTGCCTCACTAAGATGCTATATAGGCCAACCATGCTCTTTGACATTATGCATCGTGTCTGTGAGGCACCTCTGATTTGTGCCAGATGCGACATTTCTTTTAAATGTGATGCAAAACTCTATTCTGACCCCTGGAAATTTCTATGCTTTAACAGGAGATTTTCTCTCTCTCTCTCTCTCTCTCTCTCTCTCCCCCTCTCCCCCTTTCCTTCCTCCCTCTCCTCCACAGCAAGAAAATCTTCATAGTGACAAAAATTTCTTTTTAAAATGAGAATCACATTCGGAGCCTGGTAGATCCTTCTGACATTTACAAGAGAGGAGTTTAGGGTGATCGTTACCCATAGTTTTATGCAACATTTTTCTCCTCATTGTGACGCACATGCTGTCAGTTTCCCAGATATCTCGAAAATTTTGGAGCCTTTATTCCAATAAAGGTCAGGCTCCTGTCAGAGTATGCGTCACCGGCATCCTCGTGTTTCCTCATTATTATTATTATTAAGGAATCCGTTTCACTTTCGTCAGTACTGCTGCATTTTATCCACAGACACTTTTCGTCATCTGTCTTCTTCGAGCACAGCCAAACATCTGTAGCATTCCACTTGTTTCAGCAGATTTATTTGAAAAATCCATTCATTAGTCAACATTCCTAGACGGCTCATCATTCCTATTCTTTCCTAATCTAAGTCATCTCACATTTTTTCGTAACTTTTATTTGGACATTTATATAGGCATTTATATTTAATGGTATTTTAATGTCACCAAACGTGTCAAGTGCAGAAGGTGTAACCTGCCAAAGCCAAGAAGTTGGTTCTTTAACAGAGCAGGGTACAGAGTCGTGTCCTGAAAAGAGTGCCAAAGCTGGAGCCGAGGAAAAGTAGGCCTGGATTTTTACTCAGGAAAACCTAAGAAGTTTGTTTTCAGATGTGCTGATAGTCGTCATGTGGCAGCAGCGTTTTGGGTGTCTGCGCTCGGGGGGGACAGATGGAGAATAAGGGAGGTATGGGGAGAAGGGAAGGAGAGATAGAAGGAATGTTACAGGTACAAGAAAATTTGAAAAAGAGGAGGAAGACATGAGTTGGAGAGGTCACCGATAAGGGAAGGCAACAAACACAGACGCACACCGGATGGGGCTACTTTCCTGTATTTGCCTGTATCACCTTTCACCTAATTCTGCTTGGCAGTGTGCGTCATTTTGTCCTGATTAAGCCCGCCTGCCTGTCTGTTCGTCTGTCTGTCTAACTGGCTGGCTTGCTGTCTGATGCAGGGGGTGATTGTGGAGGTTTTCCCATGCTGCCAGTGGGGCTCTGGGCAGCTGCATCCCCGTGGAGGGAGTCAGACTCTGGGCATCTGGGAGAGAGACCCACACTAGTCAGACAGACTGGGGGCTAGGAAAGCCAGAGATTTACAAGCGGCCTTCCCTTCCTGACTAGAGTTTTCCATTGAAAGTGTGACTCAGTGAAGTTTCACACAGTAAAATGTATGACTCGTGTTTTGATTTGGGTTTCTGTTACTTTCAAAAGTTATTCAGAAGTAGCCTTTATTTTACTGATGTAGTAATTTTTCATTTTGCGCTCTTAAGTGAGTAAAAACTTTAAGGTAGTATGTCAGTTGGCTTAATTTGCTGTAATTGGTGCCACAGTAATTACAGTGTTGTGTGTGTGTGTGTGTGTGTGTGTGTGTGTGTGTGTGTGTGTGTGTTTATAGGTGACAATAGTGGACACAGGGGTGAGGGGGACCATTGCTGTGGGCCTGGTGCCTAAATTCTATAGGCTGGACCACCAGCCTGGCTGGCTGCCATACTCTGTAGCTTACCATGCTGACAATGGCAAGTAAGTCAAACCACATCCATCTATGCATTATAGTACAACACCACACAATCTGGTTTCTTCCATGGATTGGGAAAATAGATTGTGGCTTATTGCTGCTGGGTCCACACATAACAAGAACAATAATCTTTCTTGCACTTTTCTCTTGAAATTTTCTCATGAAAATTCTGTGGGCACAAGAATATGGCTCTGAACCTTGCATTCCTTACTTTTGATTATGATGCTGGTGATCTAGGAATTGAAGCTTAGTCTGCTGTTGCACTCATTGTCAGTCACGTTGGACAACACAGCATCAGATAAATGCTTAAAATGTAAACAAATAAAATAAAATATTGTTTTAACTAATCTATATTGGGCACTAAGCAGGTACTGGAGGTATTTGGGGCCCAGTGTCTTGCTCAAGGTTCACTCAGATGTAGTTATTGAGAGAGTTATAAACAGAATTATGGTGATTGAATATGATTCAGGAACAGGAACTAGCTTACAAGAGCCAGTGTTTCTGTTCTGAATATACATTGTTATGCTATATATATATATATATATACTGTTATGCTGTTTGATACTCTCCCCTTCTCTCCTTGTAGGTTATACAATGGCAACCCTGTGGGGCAGCAGTTTGGACCAAAATGTGCTCGTGGTGACCGCATCGGTTGTGGAATACACTCAGAGAATATTGAAGCAGGGTTTACAACAGTCTTTTTCACCAAAAATAGCAAAGAGGTAGGTTTCCCATAATTTTAAGACATTCAGCAATGATATTCTTCAAACAGACATGACATGGCTCTCAAAGTAAAACCTGAGAAGAGCCTGAGAACCGTCTGTGTATATGGTTGTCTCTGTTTGCACTGTGTGTATGCCTGTGTATTGTGTATGCAAACAATGCTACCCATTGTTTTCCCTCCATCTATCCAGGTGGGTTCAGTGGAGGTGCCTGTGTCAGTGGAGGGCCTATTCCCTGCTGTAGGGATGCACTCCCTGGGGGAGGAAGTTAGGGTCAACCTGCAAGCTGAGTGGCTCCTGGAGGAGGACGACAGTATGATGATGGTGGACAGCCACGAGGATGACTGGGGACGGCTGTACGATGTCAGGGTGAGCGGCACGGTAAGAAGAAGAAGCCACACAGTCCCTAGTCTCTCTTTCGCTCTCGGCTAGTTCAGGGTTTTCAGTACTTATGAATTTCTTACAGTCTCTTAAACTATGTTCACACCGCTAAGCAACCACAACGGCCTACTAGCAGCATCAATGGTGCTGAACAACTAGGTGGGACACACTAACATGTGATTGGCTGTTGATTGGGGGCGTTGCTTAAAATGAGTGGACTTCCAGTAACTTGTTTCTTGAGTTACTTGTGGTGTTATTTTTTTTTTTAAATCTTTTCCTAGCATATGACATTTTAATGAATACAGAGAGTGCCTCTGTTTTGTTAGTCTTCTGCATGGTTTGCCAATAACCTTGTGTTTGTTCAGATTCTGTCAAGATTCTTCAACCACCTATTCCTGGGCAAATCCCACTTTGTTGACAACATTATTACCTAAATCTCTCTTAAACCCACGGAAAGCTCTAGACACAATTATGTAGTTGAATTATTTTGCATCAGTCATTGTGTGATCCTGCCACGACTGGATTTGGGTTCCCTTTGGGGTGTTTTTGGAGATTGCATCAGCATAGGGATTTTTGGCTAGCTTCTGCGGACATCCGGTTCAGGTTGAGTCTGTTGTGTCTCCTACCCTCTCTGCTAGATCAGAGTCATGGATTATACAAGAGCTTGGCAAATCTAGCTGTAAAGTTCAGTCACTAGCAGGGAAAGAAACCAACTTTTTTGTCTACAGGACTCAGTAGCTGGTAATTTTCACTATTTTACCAGTTGTTAGATTTGAATAGAATCTCCAAATGATGCTTGGTTAGCTGCCAAAGTGGCTGGTAGAGTAGTCCCAGCAGTAGCCCAAGATTTACCAGAATTTGGCCGGGGGCTGATGTTAATATCCAATCCTGTGCACTAGCCTATTATGTTCCTAATGGATAGCATCCGTATGTATCAACGTTCAGAAAAGTCATCCTGCAGGGGACATGCTTGCAGTGTTATGAAGCTGGACTGAGAATGTGCAGTATTAATATTGGAATTCATTCAATGATTGCAAGCTATCTGGAATTGCGTTTTCCTCATCTGTTGTGCAATGCATACTAATTGGTCCAATATATTAGAATTCATCTGTTAGCAGCCACCTCCCCTTTCTGTCGGAAGCATCCAGATTGCAACCCACATCTGGAACAGTCCACAATCCTCTTATACCTAAATAGTAGACTGATAGGATACATTCCAGGGTGTTAAATCCCCTATAGGCTGTCATATTGATATGTTGACTTTAGAATCATGCACTATGTATTAAATGTATATAACATATGGGGGTCCTCATGAGTCTTGCATACAGTTGTGAGAAAAAGTTTGTGAACCGCTTTGAATTACCTGCATTACTGTATAAATTGCTCCGAAATTATCTTCTTATGTTCATCCAAGTCATAAAAAAAGATAAACATGGTGCTTCAGTGGTCTAAGGCGCATACCATGTAACCGCGACGTCCTGGGTTCGAATCCGGCCCGGGACCTATGTCCGCATGTCATCCCTCCTCTCTCACCCGATCTTTCCTACTCTCTCTACTCACTGTCAAATAAAAAAATGCCAAAAATGCCAAAAAAAAACCCAAAATGTGATTTAACAAATAACACACAAAGATTTGTACTTTTACATCTCTATCGAACATATTGTTCAAACAGCTTGCATTGGAAAAAGTATGTGAGCCATGAGATTTTTTAACTGGTGGAACCTCCTTTAGCAGCAGTAACCTCAACCAAACGTTTCCTGTAGTTGCTGATCAGGTTAGGAGGCCTTTTGGACCATTCCTCCTCACAGACCTGTTTCAGTTCATTGATATTTTTGGGATGTCTTTCATGAACGGCTTGCTTCAGGTCATGCTACACCATTTCAATAGTGGTAAGGTCAGGACTCTGAATTTTCCTGTTTAATCCATGGCTAACGTTCAGTAAAACATGTAAAGCAATTCTTTGTATGTTATTAGTTAAATCACATTGTGTTTATCTGTTATGAATTAGATGAAGATCAGACCATATTTTAGGAGACATTTATACAGGGATGCAATTAAAAAAGGGTTCACAAAGTTTTTCTCCCAACTTTATATTGCTTTGGTTTAAACATAAATGATATTAGACTAAAATAGCCACTTTGTAAAACAATATAACTTTTTTTCCCCCCTCTTTTTACGAGGCCAAAGGCAAGTGTTGTGCAATGGTTAATAGTGTCTGACATTATACCTTGTTGGTGGTGGCGAAATTTGTTCAGGACCATTTTCTCCGATACAGACTAACCCAGTGTTTCCCACTCAGAGACTTATTTGTGGCAGCCCACCACAATATGAAACAGTCCCACCACAGATTAATAAAAAAAGTGTTTATTGGGTTGTGAGCACACACTACTTTCCACTGTGTGACCCCTATCTTGACCTGCCACAACCACAAATAACCTAAGAACCTGTGGGAAACACTGGACTACACTGGACTTGGTGTTAGCCATTTGACAGGAATTAGATGAATGTCTTTTTCAACAAAGACAAATGAGTATAACCATCAAATCAGAGGTATCGTAGTGCCACATTCCCACAACTTTCTCTGTGACTCCTTCGTTCTGTGTTAAGGTGGGTAGGTAGTACTCACCACCCCTTCACCCCACCCATCACCTCTCCCCAACTTCAATAATAAAATGAGAAGCAAAAGGCTGAAGGCAGGTTTCCCATTGACACGGGAGAGATAGAGGCGAGGCGTTGTGTGGGTCCCGTACGTGGTTGCGTGATAGATGTGTCCATCTGCAGCAGCACACGAACATCCGCCACACACAGAGGCCATCAGACAGAGGGCATAAAAGATGGGTACTGCGGGTGAGAAGGATGATTCAACTCATCTCTCTCTTTCTCTCTCTCTGTCTCTGTCTCTGTCTCTGTCTCTCTCTCTCTCTCTCTCTCTCTCTCTCTCTCCCCTCTGTCTCTCTCTCTCCTCTGTCTCTCTGTGTTTTGTTGGACTGGGGGCTGGCAATGGCATGGAACGTGTTGATGGAGCCAAGTGTCTGGCAGTCCACCAGGTTGTAAAAATTCAATAAGGGGAGTAACGGGACTCTAAGGAATCTTTTACTCCTTCTCAAGTGGTTGGAGGTTTTCACAGCTGGGGTGCCCGGCTGCATGGCCCACTCAGCAGTCCAGCAGTGATTTCTTTCTTTCCCCCCCCCCCCCCCCCCCCCTCTCTTTCTCTCTTTCTTTCTTCCTTTCTCTGTCATGAGTAAGCTACCATCAGCCCTCAGCTGCATGGTGTGGTTGGCGGTGTAAGGGCTTAAGGTGATGATGCTTAGACCGATAAGGCTGTCGAGTTTTGACAAGCACAAGGGTTTAGTATAGGCAGTGAAGACAGGGGACTTTATAGAACAAAGTGGCAACAGTAGCTGCTCCCAATAATGGCTAGAATGAGGAGAGTAAGAGTTTGGTTTGGTTTGGAAAGGAAACAGATGTAAAGAGTAGGAAAGTAAAGCAAATGAAATGAAAGAAAGGGAAAGAAAGATGGGAAAGGAAAGAGAACAAGTAGGAAAAGAAGGGGAGAGGCAAGGATATGAAGGGAAAGAGAAGGAAGGGAAAAGAGAAGAGGTTTGTTTTGAAGGTTATAAAACTTTGAGTATCAGGATTAGTAAAATGTAGGATTACACTTCAATGGCAGAAGATTATGTGAGCCAAAAGGTGGGCTAACTTAATCTCTTTTTATTGGTTTGACTTCTAATTCCCTTCATTGTGTGGTTTAAACCAATACTGAAACTGTTCCACTTTGCCCAGGTGTCTATTTTGGATCTATCTTCGATGAAAGAAGTCCCCTTTTCCTCTCTCTCTCTCTCTCTCTCTCTCTCTCTCTCTCTCTCTCTCTCTCTCTCTCTCTCTCTCTCTCTCTCTCTCTCTGCTCCATCCAAACAAAACACCTATGCTTTTCAAGAGCTTTTTAATTTTAATTCTCATGACTATAGATTTGATGTATAGTTTGAAGACTATGAAAATATTTTCCCCTCCTTCACATATGTGTAGCTATGCAACAGAGATTTCCACTGTTGGTTTCCGATGACTTACGGATCTATCGCTCTGTTGCCATAGCTGCATTACACCTCTGGCTCTGTGCAGTTTGTTTTCACCCGGCAGTACCTCGCTAACGTTTGGTCAAAACATTGAGTCGTTTTTATGTGTTGCTATTTGATAAGTGTGGATAATGACTGTTCCGGATGATAGCTGTCCTTACTGATGGTTAAGAGGGGGAAAAATAGGGAGAGGGAGAAGATTGCCGCAAGATAAATGACTTTTCTGACTGGTATGCTTTTTATGAGGCGGAATTGAGAAGTGCAAAGCCGCAGAATGCACCGAGCACAATGGCGATGGCAGTGACTTGTCTGCAACTGAGTCTTTGCCTTTGTGAACTGTTTACATTGCAGTCGGCGGGACGGCCGCTCCTGTTTAGATAAGTGGGTATCAGATCCCAGCTTTCTGCCAACTGTCATCATGCCTACCTAGCCAAATATTCCCCCTCTCGCGCTAATCTATCCAAGCCTAAGTTTGTCTCTTGTATAATGCTCTCGCTCTCTGTCTGTCTGTCTCTCTGTCTTCCTCTTTCTCCCTCTCCTCCCACTCCATCATCATCAAATATTGCCTTTGCATCATCCATCTAGGTTATCCTTGAAACAGCTCTGATGACGTTGGTATAAAAGAAAACTTTGAGGATCCCATTCATGAAGTTTTTGCCACTCTGGCCTCCTTCACCTTTTCATAAAAATATCTATTTTTCTATGCTGTTTTTTGCCATTGAACTTTTTCTCACTCATCTGAAGGCCATTTGTTCAGGGTAATGAATACTTTACCCCATACACATGCTGTATTTGAGTGGAAAACTAAAGTAAATGGAGTGAAGTTTAATTCAATGGCTCTGCCCTTGATGGCTCTGTTTGCCCATAAAGAGTTTCACTGGCAGTTCGATATGCGCTGAAAGCAAGTGCGTCATTATGCAAAATGTAAACAAAAACTGGTGAAGCTTGCCAAGCCTTTGATCTCCAACATAGTAACAATGAGTTGAAGAGAAATAAAAAAAAGTGTCTCTCTTCAATGTGATCACAACAACATAATTATGTTCCCCTGTCCACCCTATGCGCCACAATAAAAGAAACGCCCTATTTCAAGAAAAAGATCATTTTGATGATATGACGTTAACATAGTTATTATCATGTCCCCAGTGATGTCAGGTATTAGGAAATATGCAGCTGTCTTTCTAAACTTCTGATGGATCAAGCCACTCTCACACTATTAACAAAGATTTGATTAGTCTGTTTCTTTTAGCATCAATAAATTTAAGGTGCATTTACAGGTGATCTGACGATCTGATCTGAAGATTTTGACTTTTTAATCATGACGCATGAAGTAATCACTCACTTCATGTGTCATGATTAAAAAGTCAAACTCAAACTTGTGGATTGATCTCTCAGTTTGCCACCATGCTCCTGTTCTTCTCTGTTTTCCATGCGAGGAGGCACTTGGCTGGCCCTCCACTGCGTACGTGCGGCTCGGTGCGAACATGAGCCACCAATCCTCTGCCTGCTGTTGCCACAGCAGTCACTGGGCCCACCAACTTAATCCCCTCATCTGCGGATGAGTGGGCGGGTAAGTAAGTGGACAGCACCTGAGTCTGCAGTTATCAGTTATCCCAAGCGTACTCTTGCTCCCTCACTGCCCAAATCTCGCGTTCACTCGCCCCTCCCTCTCTGCAGCACTCCGTTCTACGTGGAGATACAGGCTCTTTGTCATGTATGCACCCTCCTTGTCCGCTTGACCTTTTGCACTTTTATTTTTGCTACAAAATAATTTTGAAATGTCCTTCAGATTTTTTTGACTGACATGTACACAGAGTAACTGAGAATTCGTTTTACTCACACCATTTTGCATCGTTTGTACCATTTTGCACACTTTCAGATCTAAATAGAGTTTGCTACACAGTTCAGTATCCACTCCAGACCATCTCATTTCCCTGCCCCATTTTAAGCTCCTGTGAAGTTAAGCTAAGCTAGTGGGAACTACACCAGTCATCGTCAAGATTGTAATGATCATCATGGCTCTATTCCACGTTGCACCTTTTCCAATTGACTGAGCCAGCTGCAGTACCAACGCCCCTCTAAGGTTGCCTACTTCCTTCCTTACTTCCTCTGGGAACAATAGTCATGAAAACTGCCATGACACTGCTGTTTCATCTGATGGATGAAAGTTCACAACTTTCCCATCAAGCTGTGACAGTTGCCACAATCTAGGCCCAGCAATGGCACCATCACTGTTGCCTCCAGCTCTAGGAACTGAGCAGCGTGAGAAAAGAGGAAGCTGGAACTGACTGGAGGCTGGCTGGCTGGCTGGCTGGCTGGCTGGCTGGCTGGCTGGCTGGCTGGCTGGCTGGCTGGCCGGCCGGCCGACCGACCTGCTTTCAGACACGACAACTGGAGTAAAATCTGTTTTTGCATCATTTATGACAGCCATTCATAGATGGCAATGAGTAATACCTCATTTTTTTGTATGGCAGCAAGTGTATTGTGTTATTGTGATAGCTTCTCAAACAACAGCCTGGCTTAGGGAAAGAGAAACAGTTGCAGCCACAGGTCGGAAACTACTGCAGATTGTATTTTGCTTGACATACAGCAGCCTAGTTGTTGGATGTCCTCACCTCAAAATATATGACTCGGCCCTCCTACTATGTCTACATGTTTTCCTCTTCATTTCCTCTTTGTTTTCCTTTGTACTTGCACTTGCTTAGTTTAACATTTCCTATTTTCTTGAGACTCCCTTTGGTTCTCACACAAGATATGTCTCTGCTCTCCTGCTATATCTACACCCTTTCAGTTTTTTCTTTCTCTGCTCTGTTTCACATTTGTCTCTTCTCGAGGTTCACCATAACTCCTGATTCTTCTTGTGAAAGCAATAAAGCACTGTCAGATAATATATTTGTGTGCAGGAGCCTCCCAGGCCTACAGTAGCAATGCAGTTCATTTGTTTTCAGCTATCATCACATAAAACTGATTGTGAGCTGAGCCTCCCTGGAGGTAAGTAGAGATTAGCAATGGGGGGGTTGGGGGCAGGACGGAGCTTCTGCTGCAGGCAGTTATGCTCTTAATATCACATTGTGGGGAGGAAGAGCAGGGGAATTATATCTAGGTCACTCATAGACCCAGCTGGGGGATTTTAGAGAGGAGAGAAAAGTTTATTTTTTCTGTCTTTCATTGGTTCAACATAGTGTTGATTATTCATTATCTTATGAAGAGCTTCTGTTATGTCACAGTGTGTAATAATGTGTGATACTCACACCTTTATATAACAGCTGCTTCTCCATCTGAAGAAAAATCGTCAGCAGAATTTACTTTTCATGTGACTGTCTTTGTGGAATAGATGAATAGAACTGGGAGGCAGGAGAGAGGGGTTTCACTCGATTTCTTGAAAGGAACATTTGAGGCTTTAGCAATATCCCTGTTTGGGTGGGGGGATCAATACTCTTATCTACCTGTATATTATTTCTGATAGCTTTCGCCATCCTTACCCCACTGAAGGTTATGTGATATCAACCCCAATTAGCATTTATCCAGTGCTTTTATGTCTACATAAAATGGTTGGTTGGCCAGATTTCACTGTTTCACACAGGTTTGGAATATCATGTTGAAAATCCCACATCAGCCTTTCTCCCAGTCTTTCTTTGAGCACCCCGATCTTGCAGATTTGGCCGGGATTGAAGCTATTCAATTCAAGGTCTAGTCTCTGGATAATAGTATTGACTTGGACCTTGCTAAAGACTTGGATTTTTTTTTTTTTTTAAAACCTAACACCTTCCTCATTCCCCTGAATAGTGTACTTGTTTCAATCAGCACTAACATACAACACTTTGGCACCATGAAATATACTAAACTGTGAATTCTTTATTGATATACCTACACACCTTGCCATCTTTTCATAGTATCCCCTCTCCGGTACCATTTAGGTCTTTCCCAAGAATAACGTTAAGGCTTTTTCCAGCAGTGACAACCTCTCTGTAAAACTTACTTTTTATGACTGTAACCCATCCAAAGAAATCAGTGGTGGTGGCAGTAAGTGCTGGCATTGGAGCCACGAGTCAGGTTGGGCAACATCCTCCCAGCAGGGGTAATGGTGATAATAAAATGGAGTGTATTAAAAGGTGATGAAAAGCTCCACATGGCCAGTGAGTGATGAGGTGTCAGTGGAGTGCAACAATGAGGGGTCTTGGCTCTCCCAGGTTTCAAAGGAAAGCTTGGAGGGAGGTTTGGTTGATTAAGGCTGCTGAAGTGACTGCTTACGTCTATTGTTTGTCGGGCATTGTTTTGTGAAATAACTCTTGGCTGTTGCAGCATATTCAAAAGTTACTGCCAGTGTGTGCCTCATGTGATCACAGTCAGAACAAAAAGGTAGTCATTCATGCTCCCGCGCCATTTTAAACACAGTGTTTTTGGGTGCTGGGAAGTTGCCTTAAGGCATGCTGCACACATCTAGGCTAATATCAGCTTGTCTCCAAGCTGTAAATATTCGTTCACCTAACGTCACCCCGCTTACTAGCCGCGTTGGTGCTGTGGTAATCATAGGTTGTGTTTTGGTTTTGCATATTGCTTGGGTGCTTAGTGCTTCTTTGAACTTCCTAACCCAGTTCAAACAAGGTCAATCCCCCAACAAGAGCGTGCCATGTCACATGCCACGTTACATGCCCACACAAAACAGATGTTGAAGCACTGCTGTGAGTGATTGATATGTTAGGGTGTAGTTCTTCAAAATCGCACAAACCTGCGTCCACACACAAAGACTGACAGTCGCTGCCAATATGGTGTTTGAGGTGTTACCTAAGGACCTGGCGTTTGAGTTGAGTTTGCCTGATTGAGCGAGCACTCATTCTGGAGTGTTTTGAATATCTGCGAACCTGTAATGAATAGGCAGCTGTGAGTTGTAGCGGTTTTGTTCAAGGTAATTTATGGCTTAGAGGAAAGAGCCAATGTAGGGTTTTTCATTGTAATGTAAACAGAGCCATGGCATGGTTTAGGTAGAGTAATTTAAACGGCGTTCAGCACTGGTGGATGCATTCAGCACAAACATCACCTGTTAGCTGTTGGTGCATACAAAAGCAGCAGTGACAGAGTGGCTGTAACCAACTGTGGCATTATGTCAGTGATTTTTGTTTCAGTCCATCAAGATATTCATGTTGGTTGGCTGCTACTTAAAAAAAGTGATTGATGGACATGTCAGATTTAGCTACTGGAGGGCATCCAACTCAACTGAGAGATGAATTGGAGCTGGGAAGCAGCCTCCGTTTCAAGGCCAAGGCCAGCTAATACCTTTTCCAAATTATGGTGGCACCTTTGGCCTAGATCACTCCTATTGTTTTAGTTTTTCAGCACACATTACCCAGGTTTATTGTAAGAAAAGGCATAGAGTTGAGAGGAAATGTGCAGGAGAAAAAAAAACCCTGTAGAAAACACTTTTACATACGCCTCCGCTGGACAGACAATGGAAAACAATTACAGATATACAGAGAAACGAAACCCCAAAACAAAAATAAGTGAGGTAATTAAAAGAACAAACAATCACAAAAAAGAGAAATAAATGCAATAAAGACAAAAATAAGTCACTGAATTGGGGGTGGGGGGGCATCATTTGTCCTCTCCACAGTAGCGCTGTTCCAGTTCCAGCTACTATGGGATGTGTATCCAGGTCAGGGCTTGGTCGAGAAGTGTGAATCACATAAAAGAAGAGGTTCCTTCATTTCACTTTCACATTTCTTCAAGTTTCCCTATTAGGTGTGACAGGAAACTGGAAGGACCACTCTCTGGGCGTTACATCTGTTACCCAGGCAGCAGGTCAACAAAACATGGCCTTGCACACCACCACCGCCACTCTTACCACTCAGAATAGAGAGAGAGAGGTGTGGGTCTGTCAGCAGTCTCAGTGAAGCATGCTTTGCTCAAGGCTACGTCTCTCTTTCTCTGCCTTCCTGCCTCTCTCCCACTCCATTACTCAGCAGCATGGAGGCAAAAAGGTGTGACTGAATGCTCATCACACTGAAACTCCCTCCTCCTCTTCTAAAAGAACGGCAACTGTCCAGGCATGAAAGTTGAAGAGGTTGAGGAGACGAGGAGAACACAAGAAAGGATACTGTGTAACAAAGGAGATGAAGGCTAATGGTCAGCTCAGGTGCTAATAAGCTGAGGGCTCTCAACGCAGTACTGTTGGCCACTTTGGCTCAGTGTGAGCTTTGTAAAGAAATCCAAATGCTTTTGTTCCAGTTGTTATACCACTGCACAGATTGAGAAGTGGGTTGCCGTGTCAAGAAGTAATGTGTAGTAATAGAAGCGCCACACCTATGGGACATACCAAATTGGTTATGCATTTTTGACCTAGCACAAAACGTCTCCTCTGGTACAACAACTTTTGTTTTGAACACGTGAACAGGACGACCTTCAGTTTAACTTCAGCTTGTGGCTTGAAAATCAACAGCCTTAAAGCTAAAACTACTTGGCTAGGTATACTATTATTTTCATTACTGTTGAAGTTGTCACAAATGAGCCTTGACTGTTGAAAACACTGAGAATAACATTTCTGCAAGTTGTAACCTTACTTGGGTGTAATAGGTCAGCTGTATGCAACCAGCTTGACAGCTAGTAGCTACGCCAATTAGCAGTAGCCTCCGGCACTAGATTATTACATTTGAAATGCCATCTCAATCTTCATTAAGTGAATACATGGAAAGGGATAAGCCCTTAAACAAGTGGGTGTGTCAAAAGATGATTCCTTATTACAGCACAAGGTGTTTATTTAGCAGGTATTTCTAGTTAATCGATTCTGAAGAAGCCAGCACTAGTGTGACTATAACTAGTAATTATTATTTTCATTACATGGGCTCGGTAGATTCGCGGCAGTGCTGCATTGTGGACTATTGAGGCTACTGACTGTGGTCTCTTCCTCGTCTATATTAAATATTAAAAATACACTGCAAACAACAAAATGGAACCAGAAATACAAGGTACATTGCCAAAAGCTGCTTTTAAAGTGTTTTAGGGTGTATTTTAGTATTTTAACTGTATCTCCAAAACTGAGGTATACACTGATGTGGGTTTTGTGAACCTTTCCATTGCTACTATCTTTTTTTACTGTCCTTAAATAAACAACCAAATGTTGCAGTTATATTTAACCTATATTTAACCTCCATGTGCAGATTCAATTTGAGTCTGCTTCACCCAGAACAGACTGTATATATTCCTTTACATCTGTAAGTTTTTATGGCCTAGACTGCTCTTCTCCCCCTGTCTCTTTTCCTGTCCTCTCCTCTCCTGTCACCACGTAGCCTGACCCAGATAGTGCAAAAAAGCAGATAGTGGTTTTGTTATGGAGTATATGGAAATTTGCAGAGGTCAGGATCTCTTGTGGTGTGCTTGACATGTATGTATATGTGTATGTATTTCCATAAATCATTTTGGAGAAAAGCCAGTAGTGGTGTGACAGTACATCAATGGGGCGGGCACCATACTGCAATTACAGAATTAACCTATAAAAGTGTAAATTGTTAAGTTAAAAGATTTTAAGCAAAGGTTGAGCAGCATAAAAGTCTTTGACGAACAGCCAGTGGTTGTGAGATGAAGAAGGACGTTGTGAACTACGGTACTTGCCAACTGCATAATCTAAACCTATTTATAACCTAGTGTTGTATTTTCCTTAGTGGGGTGGGGTGGGGTGGGGGGGAGGATTGACAGCATTTATCTACCACCTCTTGTGTGTTTGATCTACTCAAATTAACCTAAGATGGTATTTGACACAATCTGTTTTGATATACCGCTACACAGGTACTACATAAGTACTGTTCTCAGACACTGGCTTGGTCCTTCAGTCAGGCTCAGGGACTGAAGTGAAACTGTTGGTCTGCCTCAACTGCATTTGAGAGTTATTTCCACTTTGGGAAAATAAATGGTAACAACCTTATTGAAGCACTTGGTTTTTCTTTTGACGTGGATCTTGAATAGCTGTTCCCATCAGGTGTGCCCTTCATGTGCCTAGCTCATGGAACATAGCACACTCAGGTGGTGTTACAGATACACATGCAAACACTCACGTGCACACACAGGCTTAATACAGAAGTAATTTTGTCCACCCCCAGTCTTGTCTGTCATCCTTGCCTTTCAAACTGGGGGCGTGTTCTTCCGTTACACACACGCTCACACATCCACTCACATGGCATGGAAACACTGTTGAGCCCAAAGGCTTTGTGGTTGCCTAGCTGTCCACCTACTCACCCAGACTCGCCCATCTTTACCTGTTTGGACACTTACCTTAGACCAATGTAGCCCTGAAGATGATGGCATTGCCTTCACGTACGTGCAATCTCAAGTGGCTGTTCATACTTGTAGGGTAGTCATCATGGACGGTAGTTTCACCTGGGTTTAGTAGTGCCAATCTATCATTGTGCCCACTTGACACACTTCCAGTTGGGTGGACACAAAGATGTTTGATTGGTGATGTTAAAACATGTTTTTGTACCCAGAGTTAGTCTGTTGGTTAGGTCCCTTGCCTCTAGAACCACATCTAGCCTAGGATCGAATACTGACAGAGCTTTCTCTGCTGTGTCTCCCTCTCTACTGTCTAAATAAAGAATAAAAACACTAAAGGTGGACTGGCCACTCTCCTTTTAAAAAGCAAAACAAAAGTGTTTGTTGCATCCCAGTATAATTCGAAGAAATGACGTGTAATTGTAATTAGGCCCCTCTTTTATTGTGTTTGTCTTTAGATAAATAGATAGATAGATAGATAGATAGATAGATAGATAGATAGATAGATAGATAGATAGATCGGAATTCTGGAACATCATCTTAAACATCATATGAGTCAATAATATCACCTTGTTTCAATTTCATCCTCAGCTCCTGGAGTATGTTGGCAAGGGAAAGAGCATCATGGACGTGGGATTGGCCCAGGCCCGCCAGCCACTCACCACCCGCTGCCACTACTATGAAGTGGAGATAGTCGATGCTGGGGAGAAGTGCTACATTGCCCTGGGCCTGGCGAGGAGGGTGAGCTTTCTAGGAAAAGCACTCACAAGTTTGGACTGCGTCACTTTACATTATTGTAATACGTTTTTTGCATTTATTTTTCCCCCGGCTTTTCCAAACACACAAAAAAAATCAAACACATTTTAGATACAACCTACACAAAGACACAGATCGACAGTATTCACTAGAGGTGCACCGTTAGTATCGGGAGGTTTTGGATCAGATTTCTGGCAGGTGGAATGTCAGCAGTGTGGCGATTCTACGAGGTTAACAAGCAATAATAAAACTGCAAAACGGCAGTGGTGCCGAGCCAAGGTATCTCGTGCGGGATCCTATATGAACATTTTCAATAAAACACATTTGATAAAAAACCTTAAGTCACGTCACCCTAAAGAGCATGAGAACATCACCACAGCCAAAAGAATCCGAGATAATAGCAGAATTCATTGCGTTAGATGACCAACCACTTTCAGTGGTGGAAAACCAAGTATTCCATCTACTGCTTCACCTCGAGCCACGGTGCATCATCCCCAACCCCCCAAAACTGAGAAGCTATATCCTCTAGCAATATGGTATGTAGCCTATTCTCTATTTTATTAATTTTTCATTTGAATTATGCACTGACAATGGTCAGCAATTTGATAAAACCAATAAACAACTCATTTGTTCCTGTAATTGTTTCATAACAGGCCAATAGTCGGCAGCCTGACCGTAAATTGAGAAGTACTCGGTATCACTACTCAGATTTGCCGATCCACTTAACAAAGTACTCACTACTCTTATCAGTTCTGTAAAGTTGGTATCGGTGCATCTGTAGTATGCACATTATTAGCTCTGGGTTGGATATTTTTTGAGATTGAGAAGGCCAGTAATAGTAGTATTACTAGTTGTAGCAGCACAATCATCAGCTTTACTTTCTTTCTCATTATCCAGCAGCGTAGCCATGCTCTTTGGATCTAATGGCCTACTTTGGGAAGATGAAACACCACCAAGAGGAAAAAACAATTAGAGAAATTTTAGCACCTCTCATTTGAGCCCTCATCTCTTTTTCCAAAGAATGCACATGCGGTTCCCATTTCAACATTAGCACTGCAGCTCTGCAAGCTGCTATTACCATAATAACCTGTTTTGAAGAATGAAACCGAGACAAACTAGAGCTGTCTGGGGACTGAATGAGACTGATACACATGAAGAGAATCATAACGTGGCTGTGGACTAGGGGTGAACTTTTCAAGATACTTACAAAGGAACCTACATGAATATAGAGTATGAAGATAGTACAGCGATAGTTAAGGATCTCGCCACTGATTTCACCAAATGAACAGGGTTGTTTTCCCGTCCTGGTTACTGAGCACATTTTATAACACTGAAGGACAGGTCTGAACACTTTGACAAGGAGGAATACTTGGTGATAGATTGATTCTCTCAAAAAGCCTATTTGCATTGCATTTTTGCCCAATTTTATTCAAGACTCTAACTCGGGAACTATTTTTCAGGCTGCATGGGGTCATGATTTGTGATTTTTTTCCTGTTTCTTTTAATACACCCTGTAGGTTTAGCCTTGAAAGCGTTATGAATGTGAAATATTAGTGACTGCCAAACTCAAGGCCCGTGGAGAGCAGCCAGCACTATCTCACCCAGGGTCGAAACTCTGCCCCTTTTTAATAATAAAAAAATGAAAAAAAGATGAAACTGCATCCTTTCAAGGACTCAGAGGTGCTTTACAGAACAGGAACAGAGGGATGTACAGGTCGAATAAATGACACATTTAGACAAAGAGCTATAGATACATATGGAGAGGAGGAGCTGAACAGGAAAAACACGCGTTTCCTTCATGTCGATTCTCTTCCAAGCAGTGTAACTTTAGAACATCAGTGAACCAAATCTAAACATCTATTTTGTGTTTTTGTTGGCCTGCCATGTTAGCCACATTGACGTTTACATATACAGTGCCTTGCAAAAGTATTCAAACCCTTTGACTTTATGCACATTTTGTTTTATTAAGTTATATTAAGTTATTTCAAAACACATTTGGATTTATCTGAGTTCTGTGCAAAGCACTATATTCTATCAAGTGAAAACAAAATTGTTGAAATTTATGTGGAAGGATAAAATTAAATTCAAGCATTCAACCCCTTTGCTTCGTTTGGGGTAAGTTGCCACACTAGCAAAGATTTGTTCAACAGACTTCAGACCATGTACAGTTGTGAGAAAAAGTTTGTGAACCCTTTTGAATTACCTGCATTCCTGTATGAATGGCTCCTAAAATAACAAATAATACATAAACTGGGTACTTGTCCTCTGTTTAATCCATTCTGTTGAGTTTGGGGTCATTGTCGTGCTGCATGACCCAACCTCTTCAGATCAGTGTTTATCTGTTGTTATGACTTAGAATGCAGAAATGCTGGTAATTCAAAAGGGTTCACAAACTTTTTCTCACAATTGTTCATTTTTAATATTTTGATGCAATTTGGATGAGCAATTCTGACAACACTTATCTTGATAGATCCAGACTCCGTGCTGAAGGCAATATTGCCCATCAACATGCACATTTTGCCCTTAAATTCCTTAAATCACGTTGTGATGCTCCACATGCAACTGTGTGATGTGGACTTGTTTTCTGTAAATACACAGGCGAACCCACCAACTCAGGCTACAACCTAGACGCACACTCACTCACACACACACACACACACACACACACACACACACGCATAGAAACATAGACATTCACACAGACAGCTACCAGACAGTGAGGAAGAAATTGAGTGGTGATAACTTGAATCCTGTTACCTCCCCTCAGCCAGAATTCTCCTCTCTCTCCCCCCCACCCCCCTCTCCCTGCATCTGGGTTTCATTATAAAGACATTAAGCTAAAGGCCAGGAGAGGTGATAAAGCAGCAAATTGAAGGCCTTGGGTAATGACTGTTTACTCCACAGCAGTTGCAGCTTTGCATGTTAGTCCTTTTCGCATAGCATCCTGTGGTCAGAGAGCAGGCCTGAAGACAAACGCAGACTGCACAAGTCTGTTTGTCTGTCTGTCTTTGTCTGTCTATTTCTGCATTTGTCCTTGGTTGCTGACGGAAGGCTCAACTCTGTGTACTCAATTTTCTCCGCTATACCACACACACTGACACTTTCTCCCTCTTTCTCTGCTGACTCCCTCTCTCTCTCCCCTCTGCCTGTCTTTCTCTCTGGGTGATCTAGAAACTACTGGGTGCAACCACCCAGGTGTATGCTGCATCAGAGCCGAGTCATACTCACCTGCATCATATTACTCACCACGGGTGGTACCATCTGCAGTTGGCAATAATGCGTTCAGCAGTGTGACTCATTTAATGTTGGGTGTTTAGATCACCAAAAAGATTTCTTTTAGTCAGAAGCATGTTTAATTATTTCTTTCATATTGTTTGAGTTGTAGTGTTTCAGATAATCAGACCACATTTCTGACATTACAAAAGTATTCATATTGGTCATTTGTAAAAGAGGCCATTTTACTTGGTTCAATTGCAGGAAAAATTGGCAAAAGTAACTGCAACCTGACAAATGTCTTCAGGCAGGGACAGCCCTAATTTGATCCAGGCGAGATGTCCGTGCACTGCAGCATATAATAGCACGCAGTGACAGATGGAGAGATTAACACCTGCTACCATACAACTGCTGGTATATTTTGGCTGTGGCTGGTTTTACAAAGTTTTACTTTTCCAGCCACTTTGGATGGAAACTGACCAACATTTTGCTGTTCATCAGTATCCTTAAAATCAATTTGGTTGGTAAAAAGGTGAAGGCAGCCGGTGAATTTTTGACCCCCCCCCCCCCCCCCCCCCGCCCCTGCCACTGTGGCCAGTTTCCAGAAAGGAATTTGTGTTATGAAGTTTGTATGCTTGTTTATGTAAAGTAAATGTGTTGGGGGAGGAGGGAGGTGTAATCTAAGATCTGTTATGACCCCACTGCAATACCGAGACCTGCTGTGACCTCTCGCTTTCTCTCTCCTTCCTCTAAAGATAAGAGTCTATATGAATGTACAGCATGCATACGCTTGGCTGTTTTGCATCCTGTACACACAGCAGTTGCTAGGGTGTGAGACAAAGGGAGATCCAGACCTAGTTATGGGGTGGAAGAGTGGAGGGGTTAGACAGGGTAGCGTGGACGTGCAGAGGGTAGGAAGGTGGGGTAGCAAGGGATATCGGAGGCTTAGAAGTAGAGAGGTAGAGAAGTCAAGGGAAGTGATTAGGAAACACGAAAACACAGGGAAAAAGCAGGAAAACTCATCTCCCATTTTAAATAAATGTGAGTTGTAAAGTTATCCAAAACAAACTCTAAAATCCTGGGGGGGGAAAAAGATCCAATCTTTGAGAAACATTGGGAGGATAGGGAGGTGGGGAGAGGCAGATAGGTGTGCATTTGGAAAGATGGCATGATGAGTGTGATAAAGGAGTGGAGATGGAGAGATTGAAGGGGTGGGGGTCTCTCTCTCTCTCTCTCTCTCTCTCTCTCTCTCTCTCTCTCTCTCTAATATACGCTCTCTCTCACAGACACATGCGCTCATATAGATAGACATACAGTTCTGGCCAAGATCAAACAATCAAAACAATATATTTTATGGCTTCAAAATTGAACAGTGGCTATGGCCATGATTATTGGAACCCTTTTCTAATACTTCTTCCAAACATTTCTAACCATCAATAAGCTTCCTGCACCTTTCTGCTGGCAGTTTGATGCAGTTTTTCACTCTTCACTTGATCCGATCCAGTTCTTCAATAGTTTAAGGATTCCCTTGAAACACCGAAAGTTGTTTCAGTTTCCAATTATTTCAGAAGATATTGTACATTATTCATGCAAGGGTGCCCATAATCTTGGCCAGAACTGTAGACATACAACCTAGACACACACAGACATTACAATATAGACTCACAGGCTAAAAGCACAGGAGACTGGAATGGCAGTGTTTCCTCTGTCCTGGTATGCCCCGGGACTGGGTCCTGGGAACGGCTCTCTTCCTCTTCCTCCCTTGATGCAGCAGTCCTACTAACCATTCTGACTGCTGCTCCTGTGAACATGTTTATTCTACCGTGGTCCATTTAGGACAGAACAAAGGAGCCGTCACTGTGCCAAGGCCTCTGATTTGGCAGCTACACAATACACACACCAACACAAACAATAATTTAGGAGGCACTCCAAGATATAGCATAAAATAAGATGACAAGATGAAACTTTCATTATCCCCATTTTTAGGCTTCATTATTAGGCTATTGCAGCAGCAAGTAGTAATAGGATAGAGCAAAGATAAGTAGAAATAAGTGCATAGCAAAATGAGGGTCGTGGAATCAAAAACAAGTGACAATAGCATTAATGCTAACTAGAAGTGTATAAAAGAATGAAGTATGAAAAAGGTGTGAATTATAGCATTAATAGAGTGTGCAGAATAACCGCAGTAGAGCAGGAACAGGCTGTTGTTCTGTTCACTCCCAACAGATCAACGGCTAATCTCTTGACGGTTGCAGTTTCATGTTGGTAGCTAGTGGATTTAACCTGATGACAAGAGGTTAGACAAACAGACCAGCATTAGGTCCCAACATCGCAACCCCTATAGGTGAAGTTGTGTGGGCACGTACACACACACACACACACACACGCATGATGAAACTTTCCCTCCCTCGTCCGCCTCACACATACCTGTACATACACCCATACACTCACATCGGTAGTAATCCGTGGCTTTAGTGTTATTTTTAGACGGCTCTGTGATATGCCAGGGAGATGCAGTAGATGATGGGTATCTGCTTCCACAGGGTTCTCCTCCCCGCCCGCACCATTCTGCTCTTACTCCTTCAGACTTGTTGTTGACTCTGCCACAGTGTGGAAATGCAGGCTACTCTGATGACACCGATGTAGCAGCTGGGGATCTGATATTGCAGGCCTTTGCTCTGCTATGCTGTGGACACAACGCCACTGTTTGTTGTTCTTGGAAGCAGGCGTGCATTTCACTGATGGCTTCTGCAGGCCAGCAGGGGTAGTGACCGAAAGTTCACGTTAAAGTGGACAAGTGGGTCAACATGGTGTATTGACTCAGATGTATTAAGATGTATTTCATGATATGTTGTTGATGCAGAAAAAGAATGCGGTTGTGTTTTAGGGCTGCACCATTCATTAAAAAACGTAATCACAGCATAACTTTTGCAATTTCCAAACCGCAGTAGGCTGTTTTTTCCCCCCTCAGTGTCACGAAGCCATAGATTGATTGCTATTAAAGAGCACAGTGGATTAGCAGTTGAATTAAGTATCTGAAAGTCATTCCAAGTCAGTACTCTGTCGCTGTTTGGTACCGAGATTCCCTGTTGGTTTTCTAGTAGCCAAAGGGTATGTTTATTGTGCAAGATCTGAATATATTTATAAAAAGGCATGCTCAAATGTTATATAGAAAATAATTTACACTCTTATTGAAATGTGATTTTGTTCCACAAAGAAAAGGTATCACAGAAATATTATTTAAAACCGGTATTGGTACCTTCCAAAGATATATCAAACCCTACTTATCAGGAGATACTATAATTGGTAGGTTGTCATAAAGTTGCCTTCTCAACGTGTAGAGTAGCAATTTGAGTGCTGCCTCAGATTTTCTCACTTGCACACCATATTTGGTTGATGGATAAAGCATACTTTTTAGACATGTTGAATTAGAGATGATGGACACACCAATTACCAAGAAGACAGCTATGAAAACAGGTATTAAACAGTGTGATCCATATATCAGACACATGTCTGCGGTTTACATGGAAGCACTATAAATCTGCCCTTATTTGTTTATCCATTCTCAATATTGGCTCATTGCAGCACGTGCCACTAATTCACTGATCAAATCACTGTCTGTAACCCATCGATCAGGGAGCCAAGCCTTTCCTCTCCTTCTTCTGGAGATGCAGCCTGCATGCCAGTCAGCCAGAGGAATCCTCGGGCTTGTGGTTACGACGAGGGGAACGAGCAGCAGACTTGGCAGATCGAGGGGGTTTGGGGGCTTGGAAGCTTGCTTGCATTCCTCCCTGTCTCTCTGTCTTCCTCTGCTGGTGTCTCGCTCTGTCCCTCTCTCTCTTTCCCCCATCCATCTCCATTTCCTGTTCTCAAGCCCCAGTGGGGTTGTCAGACAGGATCACGGCTGTTTCCCCAATGTCCTGGCCTCAGATGCTGCAGTCTGTCTGCCTGTCCCAACCTAATCGTCTGTCTGCGATGTCCCCCTCTATCACTCAATTACGTTTTCCACACAGGTGCTTATTCTAATGATTCCATTAGCCTTATTTCCTGTTGAGTAAAGTTTTGTCTCTTCAATCTCAAATTGAGGCATCACTGTCTGTTCCTGTCTGTCTTTACAGTGACTCGCTGGAGTCCTGTTCTTTTCCATGCACAAGCTGACCCTTTACTTTTCTTCAGCTATCGTCCTTTTTGTATTTCTTTGATGGACTTTGAATAGATGACCAACTTGAGACGATGTAAAAAAGAAGCAGAATGTGTTTTTTGGGGGAGTATGCCTGTTTTTTTCTCCCATATAATACTAGGTGGAAAGAAATGCAATAGAGGCAGTGTGGCCGAGAGAGATAGGAGAACAAGAAAGCAATAGGGAGATGTAGCCTACAGAGAGAGATAAAAGGAGTGCACAGTGTTGTTGCCCTTCTCCTCCTCCTCCTCCTCCTCCTCCTCTTCTTTGGTAGTGTGTCTGGGCTAATGGAGGTGCAGCAGGGAGGACAGATAAACATCTCTGGTAATTACCTCTGAGTCACACTCTGATCTTATCCAAATGTTGGCCCACTAGTTATTTCTGTTGGCATGGTGAAATCTGGAGAGAGACGGACTGACAGATAGAGAGACGTGTCCTCAGCACCGGGAGAACCAGCGGGATCACCGACACTGACGGATATCCTAGGGCGGAAGAAAAAATGAAAAGGAATCCTCATACTCCACATACTGAGTAAAGGAATACATAACCTCATCTGAAACTGTACTGGTCAAAATATAAAGCCTGTGGAAACACTGTTGCCCCACTACTAGCTTTTTCTATGTCGTGAATTACTGTATTGATTATTGTTTGTGCAATTTGGCAGGAGTAGCTGTACAGATTTGTACTGGGGACTATGGATCATTCTCCATCCTTGTTCCTTTGTTTCTGCTATTGGCCCCTTCGCCATCAGACATGTTTTTTTGACAAAACTTGATGGAATGATGCATTTTTCTCGTTGTGGTGTGGGGTCAGCCACCTAGTGTGGTACCCCTGGAGCAGGTAGCAGCTCCTCCAATCAGGATGAGGGCCCTTGGGCGACACCCTTTTATGAGGCCCCTTTGCCCACTGCTTTGCTCCCATTATTCTTCAGCTCGATGAAGAATTTGTCTACGCATCAAAATGTCATGAGTGAGACTTCAGCTCCAGCACACACACACCAGGGTCTGGGTTGCTCTGGATGCAACCCAAGCTGCACCAGCCTACCTCTGCAAGACCGAGAGGACCGTCTGGCCCCGGGCGTGATAAATGCAGCAGCCTAAGGGAGGACGGCGGTGCAGCATGACTGTGTACCCAATAACCAGTCAGCCCACCAGCTGTGGCAAAATGGCTGACTGGCTGTTGTCAGCTGGGGAATGTAGTCCTTTTTCATAAGTTTCTCTATATCCCAGTCTGCCACACCTCCTCCTACTGCTGCGAAACTGGATGCCAGACAAAAAAACAGTACCGCCTGCTAAGAAGGACCTCTGCTATCCGCTGCTGGCATCAATCTCTGCTTTAGGCTTTTCCTCGGCTTCGGAAACAGGTGCCTCTAACACCCGCTGATTTCCACTTCCACATCTTCCACACGCCCCACACCAACAACACACCACACACACACACACCATTTCCATATACACTCACATCACTCCCACCTACCTATTGCACTACTTACTATGAGTATTACTACCTTATCCGTCATCTGTTTTCATTGCTCCTCTTGTTAGGACTCTTGCACATCTCCAGACTTTGCACAAGCTTTATATTTGCACACTTTTATATAGCTCTACAAATCTGTATTGCTTTTATATTTCCCTACTGCACTATCGCTTGTTTATATTGTTATATTGTATTTCTTTTATTTATAGTATGTTTGCATTGTTTTTTTGGCGAGGTCACAATCTACTAATTGTCAGTGTTCAGTCATCCTCTTGTAAGGGTGCGAGGAGGAAGCCTCCTGTAGCACATGCCATCACGCACACAGTGGGATCTCCCTTGGGTGCTACCAGCTCTGAGCAGTCAACTGTTTGAGCCTGTGGCTCAAATATCTCTGAAATGGCTGTCATGGCTATCAAAACAGCCTTATTGCTGCCGTTGACCTTTACAGAACGGGTTAGTGATTTATATGTGCTCTCCATACACCCAAGGTGCCATTATTGGAGATCGGAGCAGGCTCAGACTCAGACTCAACTCGACATTCATTCCTACTAATATTAGGAGCTCTTTCGGGTCTCGCTCTATTACCCTGAACGCCTTTTTCCCTCCCTCTCACAAGGATGAGCAAGAGGAGAGTTTTCACTGGCATGTTATGTAGACCGTACAACCGCGGTCAGGTCAACGCAACAACTGTTTGTGCACTACAGTGATGCATCGATGGGGAAACCCCTCCAAACAACATCTGCCACACTGGCTTTGTGAAGTCCTCTGAAGTTTCAGGGGCATATTCCACTTCAACAGATCTCCTTTTTTTGGAGCACAGACTCTGTTGGTAACCAACATTTTTTATATGACAGGACACCTCTAACCCACACCTGAATGTCATCTCATTGATTGATCACCTGACTTCAATTACCCCCTTTCACTGAAGTCATTATAATAGAGGTTCACATCCTTTTCCAGCTTAGGCTGTTAATGTTTGAACAATATGTTTAATAGAAGTAAAAGGTCATTTTTTGTGTTCTATTTATTACATTACATTACATTACAGTCATTTAGCAGACGCTTTTATCCAAAGCGACTTACAATAAGTGCATTCACATTGTGTTTATCTATTGTTATGACTTGGATGAACATTTAGGAGCCATTTATACAGGAATGAAGGTAATTCAAAAGGGCCCTGATTGGACGAGAGCATAGATGAAAAGTTTCTTGAAGGGTTCTTTATAGCACCCAAAATGTTCTATGTGGAACCATCTGCGCATGAACAAGGCTTTCTGCTGTATGGTACAAGCTTAAAGAACCATTTTCTGATAGTGTATGGCACCCTTTTTGTATGTGATCCTTTAAAGATATAAACAAAGCTGTATTTGTGACCTGTGTTGTATTGTCTCTGTGCAGGACTACCCCAAGAACAGGCACCCAGGCTGGAGTCGGGGGTCAGTGGCCTACCATGCAGGTCAGTACCCCCACCACCACCCCCCATTTGAATTCAGTTCACTGTGTCATGACTGTTCATTAGAAATAATATTTCCAAAGCAGTATACAAAATGCACGTATACTTTCAAGCCACATGATGAATTCTTTTGGTTTGGAAACATGAACAATACAGTAGTAGAAAATGTAGCCGGTGGGGACAAGTATGGGACATTGTACTAACCTGTGTGTGTGGTTGGGGGCGGGCGCAGCTCACAAAAACATACTTAATGTTTTAATGGCTTTTGGCTTTCTCTCTCTCATTTTCTCTCTGACCTTCTACCAAATTTTCTGCGTACAATGCTGTGTTTCTCAGCGCCCCCCCCCCTTGGCATTTCCTCCTTTGTCTGTTGCTTTCTTTGAGCATGTGGAATTTCCCCTGTAGTTTACTCATGTTGGAGTGAAATAAATGAATCAGAGATACTTCCTCTATAGTATCTATCTGCTGCTTTTAGACACCAACCATCTCAGGGCACCATCTCAGCTGGATGTTGAGGTCCAGTGCAGACGGAGATTGAGGATAGTTGCAAAGGCAGATAAAATGGACAGCGACAACAGCACCGGAACAAGGAGAAGGATCGTATCTCCATCTCTTTCTGTGGGAGTTTGGTCATCTAAACTTCTATCTCTCAAACTGACGGACCAAACAACAACAAAGAACTCAGTCAGAGTTATTTTTCTAGGCTTCCACACACGTTCAGTCTTGATTGTTTGTGACGACAGGCCTGTGAACATTATCTCTACAGGCATCTGCCCAAAACTCCCCACAGCTGCCATTCCAGGCTTCAGCACCCCACCGCTATCAGTGCTAAGAGATTAACTATCAAACGCTGCTGCCCTGATACGAGGTTAGCAGGAGCTACCTAGGTGGTTGTTATGACACTATACAAGCTACAGTAGGTAGCCAGTTCTTTATCTGACAATCTGCTGCGCTGCCGTCACAGTTAGGATCTTGCTAGTCCTTATCGGACTGAAGGAGTTGGGAGCTAGCTGGTGGTTGTCAGCCATGCTCTGGTCTGAAGGATCTCATTGTTAATCTCAGCTGTTCATACCTTGAATGATTCACACACCACAAATGTCACATTCTGTCTATAGAATCTGTTATTCTATTAGGAAATGTGTAGGAAAGTCTATATGCTTTCTTAGGGTTGACCTCCTAATCAAACTATCAAAACACATTTTCTTGTACCCTGTGTGCATTCCACCCATGTTTTCAGTTAATATTTATACTTTTAAGTCCCCAGTACAGATTCAATTTATACTTGGGCTACATTAATTCTAATAACAGTTGATGCTGTGCGTCCTACCGGGGTCTGTGGATGATGCCTCGGTGTTGAGTGATGGATGAGGCCAGTCATTCAGAAAGGCTCACCATGCCAGTCCTAGAGGGCTAGTGCTGTGGTCTGCCTGGTTTGGCTGCTGTGCGCTGGACACCACAGAAATGTGCACGCCCCAGCACAGCTCCCATTAATCTTATTTGTTAGAGACTAAAATGATGTATGTGGTTTCCACGCTGCGCGTATGAGGTTTGCCTTCCCATGCTTGGGTTGAGGTGCAGGCTCCGATCCAGCTACTTAAAATCAACAGCCAGGGCCTCTTCTTCGTGTCTCTCCGCACTCCGCCACGCATCCTACAGTTCAGGAGCCTCAAGAATTGCACACAGATGCTCCTTGGCAGGTTGACAAAGACATAATGTATACACACAATATTATATACAGTAGGTCATGTAACCACCGCACAATTTGCTTCAAGAAGGAATGGCTTTAGCTTTGTTAGAGTTCCACTGCTTGGTACGAGCCAAAATGCTGTGAAGAGGTGTTTCTGTGCAGTTTGGTACCTCTGTCATCAACATTTATGGTCTGTTTTTGTGTTTGACCTCAGTATCCAGAAGGACAAATGCCTGCCAGGTTATCCCTGCCAGTCCTTATGCAGGTATAGGCTATTGAAAGCGCACTGGCATATATTTGTCTTGCCCCATGCTATCCCTGAATGCACGTGAGTGTTTGTAATGTAATGTTTTATTATTGGCTTTCAGGAAAACAACGGCCGTAGATATTTCTTTAGATTAAATCATGCAGCCTAGAGAGCAAATACATTCCAGTGTAGCATTGCTACTCTTATATAGTCTATAGTTTATAGCTTATAGCTGTTGTATGTACAGTTTGATTATTGGGCTGTTCTTTGTGTTACCCTAATTTATAGGGGCTTGTATTGGGCACACGGCCAGTGCTGACCTTGATCATGTGTGATGTGTATTATTGGCTTTTAAGGTTGTTATTTTACTCCAAATATATCCCAGTTATATACACAAATGTCTGCCAAGCAAATGTCTGCTCCTCTTGTATAGCTGGTATAGTTTGAGAGTTCCTTGGCCTGCTTTTGTGCTACCCTGCTCTCATGCCGTACCTGAGGGCCCCTGAGTGTTTATATTGGGAACTGGCCCAGTGTGGACCTCCATCCTGTGTGTTGGGTTGGCTCTGCAGGTCAATGGGCCGTGGGGCTCTGGGTCCCTGTGGGCCCTATCAGGAGCAACCAGCCATCCAGGCAGTGGGTGCTCCTCGGCAAGCCTCATTAACCCTATCAGCCTCCTAACACAGGGCTCTTTCTGAACCCCCCCATCGATGACTCACACGTGCAATGACTCAACACCCGCAGCTGAAGGCTGCCCAACCACCATGACCACCGTCCATCCCTCACCATCAAGCCTAACCTGGGATAATATCTACCGTCTCTACTGTATAACAATGACATGGCCTAACCTGTTCCCAGTTGACGTACTGTAAAAGCAATGACTTAATGGCAAAATGCTGTGTAGGTGGGTAACATTTCCTTCGTGGCTCATGGGGCATAATGGATTAGGACGACATAGTCACTGATAATAACTTTGCAATGCTAACAGGCATATAGAGAGTGATAGAAACTCTAGCCAGTTATCTGTACCCCACAAGTACACAGATAGGCCGTGTGTCTCTACATGCAACCGGCATACTGTACCACGCGTGGATATCACCACACAGCCTGGCAAACATGGCTTAGTCCAACCTCCATCACTTATGACTTGCATGCTATAAAGTCCAACTCTAGCCAAAGCACCATGCTCTACATGTGGTATAACTGTATCATTGCAAAGCCTAGCCTTTTGAACTGTATAAGCATGGCTTGGCTTTCGACCTGCCTGGTGAGACTTTATAAACAAACAAACACAAATATTGCGTCAGTACCACCACACAGCCTAACTGGCATGTGTTCTCTAGCCACTACAGAGGACGGTAACCTCACCTCCAACATAGTATAACTACACCAGAGGCTGCCTTTACTGCCTCATCGCCCAGTGAAACCATCACACAAGCTTGACTACTTTATTGTGGAGCAGGTCAAACCAGAGATTAGGCACTTGTGGATCATATGGTTTCACTGACATATGGGCTAAGAAATCAACAGCTCAACTCTTTGTTTCAAATCACGTGGCAGCTGCATATGGAATTCATAGTAAACTCTTAAGAAACATGTGCAACCTCGATGTGACTGTGTGGAATCATGGAATAATATTTTTAATTTTTCATGTTTTAGGAGTCTGTGAAGTCATTGTTCCCTGGGCAGGGAAGCCCAGTCTTTTCCAGACAAACTCTCATGTTACAAAAGCCTCTGCTGTTTTCCCACTCCCTGCTTGTCTCACTCCTCAGCCAGGTTGTCTTAGCTGCTCAGGAGCCAGGGAGCCTGCCCTCTCCGTCCCTGGGCCCGGCTCCAAACCCTGGCTCCAATTTTTTTAGCCCTAATGTTGCTCCTAGGATCAACCCTAGACCTAGTCCCTAGTGCCAGTCACACTAGCACTAACCTCGGTATCACTCGGTATCACTCTGTCACTGCCCTCCTGGCTCCATGCCGCTAGAGCGAACTCTCTCCTCTGTCCTGATACTCCTGGACCTGTCTGCAGCGTTTGACACGGTGAACCACCAGATCCTCCTCTCCACCCTTGAGGGGATGGGTGTCTCAGGCTCTGCACTCTCCATGTTTGCATCCTACCTAACGGATCGCTCCTACCAGGTGACGCTGAGAGGGTCTGTGTCAGAACCACGCAGGCTCACTACTGGGGTTCCGCAAGGCTCGGTTCTAGGTCCTCTCCTCTTTTCCCTCTACACAACATCTCTTGGTTCTGTTATCCATTCACACGACTTTTCCTACCACTGATATGCAGATGACACCCAGCTGATCCTGTCATTTCCCCCCTCTGACACACAAGTGGAGGCACGCATTGCTGCATGTCTGGCAGACATCTCGGAGTGGATGTCGATGCACCACCTGAAGCTCAACCTGGACAAGACTGAGCTGATGTTCCTCCCGGGGAAGGGCTGTCCGCACCGAGACCTGGCCATCACCATTGATAATGCTGTGGTGACGTCAACTTGGACTGCGAGGAATCTGGGTGTGACCCAGGACGACCAACTGTCGTTCTCGGCAAACATCGCATCAGTGACACGCTCCTGCAGATTCCTCCTCTACAACATCAGGAGGATTCGCCCCTTCCTCACTGACAAGGCAGCGCAGGTGCTCATCCAGGCTCTTGTCATCTCCCGCCTGGACTACTGCAACTCCCTCCTTGCTGGTGCCCCGGCGTCTGCCATCAGACCTCTGGAGCTTGTTCAGAAAGCTGCAGCTCGTCTGGTGTTCAACCGCCCCAAGTTCTCCCATACAACTACCCTTCTCCGTTCTCTACACTGGCTCCCTGTAGCAGCTCGCATCCAGTTCAAGACCCTGGTGCTAGCCTATAGGGCAGTGAAAGGAACAGCTCCTTCTTACCTCCAGGCTATGGTCAAGCCTTACACCCCCGCCCGACCACTTCGCTCTGCTGCCTCGAGGCGACTAGTTGCCCCGTTGCTCAGAGGTCCCTGCGGCCGATCTACACGGTCACGGCTCTTCTCTGTCCTGGCCCCGCAGTGGTGGAATGAACTCCCCACTGATGTCAGGACAGCAGAGTCGCTGCCCATCTTTCGCCGCAGGATGAAAACCCACCTCTTCAGGAAACACTACCCTGACCCTTCCCCTTAGCCTTGCCTATTTGTCGTCAATTATGTGTCTGAGCTCTTGTTTATTGGCTCTTGTTCATTTGATACACTTATTTGTCTTAGCTCTTGCTTATTTGGTTCACTTATTTGTCTTAGCTCTTGTTTATTTGATTCTCTTATTTGTCTCATTTGTTTAAGATAAAGTAGGTTGCTAACTTATTGCACTCTTACCTTAACACTAGTTATGCTCTTAGTTGCTTGTTTAGGAAGGAAATGCACTTACGATTTCTGGTGACTAGTAGTTTTCTTGCCTACCTATGTTGAATGCACTTATTGTAAGTCGCTTTAGATAAAAGCGTCTGCTAAATGACTGTAATGTAATGTAATGTAATCTGTAGCCCTCAGCCTAGCCAACACCCCTTAGTCTATGACCTCAACTTTAGCACCAACACCGCCACAAGTATTCTCCTCCATACCCTCATCCCAGTCCTAGAGCCAAACCTTAGTCATCACCTCTGTGTTGATTTCCAACTCTTTAGTCGCCAACACAAGTTCCAACACTTCCCTCCGTAACCTAGCTCCAACCTCAGCCTCCATCCTCTAAGCACGTCGATTTTCAACCTTTTCAGCGCCAAAGCACACAAATTCTCAGGCACAGCAAATTACTGATTGCTCAAAAATGACAAATATAGTCTTGTATTATACAGTGCCAGCAAACAATGACGATCTCCCAAGCTACTATAAGAAATAGGCTATCATTTATTAGAACTTTACTGGTATGTTAAAGATATTACATATTAGATATAAGATACAGAAGGACACTTCAGAAACAAATAATACTAAATACAAAATGATTAGAGACAAACAATCTATATAAGATGCAATACTAATATCATGTATCTGTCTCTGAGTATATGAAAATGTGAGAGCAACAGTATGATGGGTAATAAATGGTTGGAATCTGAATGAAACCTGGCAATGAGTGGTGTGAGAATAGGGAAGCTGGTCCAAGTTGCTAGTTGCTCTAGAGAGCACTCTCCCAGCCCCGGCCTTCCTCACCGCCAGGCCTTGCCTCCCTCTCCTGCCCCAGTCCTCAGCTAGCCTCATCCCTAGGCCCAAACCTGGTCCTCCACACCCAAGCTCACCTCCAGCGCCAGCCCTTGTCGGTGTCCAAAGCCCTGCTTTGCTATTTTTAGCTGCGCTGTGCCTGTGCTGGCGTGGCTCCACTGTTTGCCTAGTGTGTGGTGTTGTGACAGGGGCCCGCATGGCAGCCGTAATGATACAGTGTCTCCGTCTCCCTCCCGGTGCTCAGATAGAGATTGTTTAAACAGTATCCTGAGCCGGGGACGGGTCCCATGACAACTCCATAAATATTTACTAGCAGCAGCCACGCCGCTGCACTTGAGGAGAGCTCGTCTGCAGACTACCTCTGCAATGTTTTTCTTTTGCCTTTTTTTTTTTTTTCATTGTTGTCTCTTGCAGCTGTGTTATATGTTGTTCTGCTGATTTCCTCTTGATTTTGTCAGCGGTTTTTGTTTTGTTTTGTTTTTTTGTGCAGAATGATGAAGGGAGGTGTTTTTACTAATACAATTCTCGCCTTTGGTCAGCATCATATGAATGGGAATGTTAGGATGATAGTACTACATGTTAAAAACAAGTAGTGCACTGTGGTAAAAACATAATTGAGATGGGCTGTATTCTACACTTGGATGGTATGTGAAGTTCAGCAGGGGAGCTATTTTATCACTCGAGGTTAATGGACAAAAAGAAATGAATTGGCTAAATATTACACTAGTTAAAGTCTCTCTCTCTCTCCCTCTCTCCCTCTCTGACAGATGATGGGAAGATCTTTCATGGGAGTGGGGTCGGAGATGCTTTCGGCCCTCGCTGCTTCAAAGGTGACATCATGGGCTGTGGCATCATGTTCCCACGAGACTACATCTTGGACGGAGAAGGTGAGGGCAGAGGGTTCAGGCGCACCAATTACACTGTCACTCATTAAAGTCTTACCGTTGGCACTACTTGCATGTCCGTGGGAGGCTTCGCTCTTAAACCTACTTATTGTGGGTTAGCATCAGACAGTTGCAGCAACATTGGTCTTAACAGAGTGCATTGTCTTGCATGTGGGAAAGGAATTGGATGCAAACCAGGGTCTCCCACATGGGAAACTAAGCAGTGAGTTAAAGAGGAATTCCCCCTTTGCCATGACAGACAAATTGGCCTTTTCTGGTCTCAGGTGGTGCCATGATGCGTTTGGGTCATACAGTATTTCAGTGTGTCCAAAGTATTGCAATAAGATACCTGGGATGACAAAGATTCAGAATTCATGTGTGTTGGTAATGAAAAGATGCATCCCATCCATCACCCAATGTTTAAGGAGCCCAATGACAAAACACACCTATAAAAGAGTTTGTCAGTTTGCGGTATATCCCTGCTTCTGAACCTGGACTGCTCCAAACACTGAACAACCGTGGTGTTGTGTTACTTGGCCTTGTTTAGTAAACCTGAGGCTAAAACACATACATGTCCTCACTCAAACACACTCTGCTCTGTGGTGTCTCTAGCCGACATGGATGACTGGGACGGGCTGGAGGTCCGTCCAAAGCAGGCAGGCATCCAGAACGTTCTGTACCTGAACGATGAAGAGGAGGAAGACGAGGACGGGGACGAGATGGAGCGCGGTCAGGAGAGCAGGAAGGTCACGGTGAGGAACGCTCAACTATTCAGCATTGAACCTGCTGCACGTATACTGTACACTTTATGTCCTGTCTTCTCCATTCTGTTCCCCCCATGCTAAAGTGTGTACTTCCTAAATACCAAAAGCACAGGATCGGTGGTCCTGCCTCGACAGCATATGAAACCTTTGTTGTCCTATCAGCTGCAGAGTGGACAGCAGTGCACTGAAGAGCGAAGGATGGGCAGCAGGATCGCAGCAATAAATTCACTTTACTTACAAGACATTCTGCAGAGCTGCAAGCTCAGCAACTTGCATTAGAATGGTTGCATTCTTTCATAGCATGCTGTAACATGGCTCTTGTGCGACCTGTACCCATGACCAAACACCATGTCCAACCCACGGAGCCTTGCCGGTCCTCCAGTGTCATTTAACACTCAAATCATCCAACCGCCTTTGTTTGTTTGTTGTTGTTGTTTTAATTGCTGCGGTTGCCAGTTTGGTAAAGCACAATGTCTCTACTCGTAGCCACAGGTCTAACTCGCATGGCGGCTAGCCTGCGCAGTTGTGCAAGCAAGGGCCGGGGTCACTGAGCAAGTGCGATTGTAAGTGGCGCTGCAACCCAAGTGGGTGAGAATAGAAGAGGCCAAGTCGTAATCCAGGGATTTGTCAATATTTATTCAGCAGGACACATTACCCACAAAGCCTTGCCCCTTGACATTACAGAGGTCTCTCCAGGCACAGCTGCATGTGTGTGTGTGTGTGTCTCTCTCTGTGTTGGCGGGCTGCGTGTGTGCACGTGTGTATGTTTACGTGCATGTATGTCAGCGAGGCTGGACAATGGAGAGCTACAGCACACAGCTGCCAATATTGTTCAAACTAATAAGAGCTGTTGCAATTGTGGTCACCCTTCATCTGAGGCCTGTAATTGAATAGCTGCTAAGCCTCTCTTTTTAGAGTGGGTGGTACAGTAAATGTTTGATATGTGACTCAGCCTGATTTATCAGAGACACACTCTACAGTACTGTACTTGTTTTAGTATATAGGTGTTTGCTCTCAGACTTGGAAAGAAGTCCTTGGTATTAGCATTGGAAAGCTTTCTCTCACTGTACTGTACACTCCTCCTCAGAACAGCTGGATAACATTTGATCACACGTTATGATTTAGTAAAGACATGTACTGTAAACATGAGCTTTTTTTTTTTTACTCAAGACAAGACATTACACTATCATCTATTTGTTTAACAATATTAACTGCACGTAAGTCTTGTTTATAACTCACGCTCTGAGTGCTCTCAAATGAAGTTTGTTTTTGTATCAGTCATAATGAAAGGTCTTTTCTCTCACAACTAATTGTCAAAGTCCTGCATCAGTGGATTACCACCAGTGAAAGGCCATTGTGTGTATACTGACTCACTGTCGCCCCCCTGTGGCTCTGCAGGTGTTCTTCACCAGGAATGGCAAGCTGATGGGCCGGAGGGAGGTGGTGGTTCCTCCCGGGGGCCTCTACCCCACCGTGGGGATGTTGAGCAGTGGAGAGAAGGTCAAAGTGGATTTGCATCCCCTCAGTGGATAAGCTGGAAACCTGGACTGGAGAATGGATGCGTGATGCCCTGCAACTGGCTGGCTGCAAAGTAGACTTGACCCACAGTAGCCTAGCATGTTGCTAACGGCCCCACTCACCAGAACAAACCAAATTCAATCAGGCAGTCTGCTAATACCCCCTCTCCGGCATCCAGCAGTCCTGTAATGCACGTTGCTGTTTTCCTCGACACTACTCCAGCTTTTATTTATAAGACTTGTCAATTTCACTGTCATCATGGCTACACAAGCAAATTGTCTTCCTGGTTATACAAACACTGCAAGATAGCAGAGCAAGGTCCTACATGGGCCGTGGGAACAGGCATAGCCTACTGTACCTGGCAACCAACAACTCTTGGGAGACACAGAATCGGGTAATTCTATGCAATCTCTAATATTCCTCATCCAACTCTTTTTTGTTTTCCCCCCCAGCCCCGTAAAGCATACAATGTGTCTCTGAAACACTGAGCCCTTAAATCCCTCTCATGAGGTCTGGCACACTTAGTTTATTTCATTTGTCAGAGCCCCAAGCAAAGCAAAGCAGGGCCAAAAGTTGTGCCGAGTCAGAGAGCTCATTGGCAGCTTATGTTACAGGCACTATAGTCTCTCATTTATATATATTATATAAATCTCCCTCTCTCTCTCTCTCCTCCCTCCTCTCTGGGAGAGGGTGCCCTCCTGTGAGCGATCAGTGACCTACTGGAGCTTCCCCCTGTAGCTGGCTGGAAGTGAACAATGGATCTATTTCAATATTTCAGGAATGCGTCTATTCTTCTTTTCTTTTTTTTCAAATCCCCGAGCTTTGATAGGATGAATAACAGCAAGTTTACATAAACTGCTGTTATTGATCAATGTCAGATTAGTGATTTCTGATGGGTGGATTATTCTGTTTTCCATATCTTATATTATGTCCTATTGGATCCAAATTAGGGGTCTATACGATTTAAAATGTGGCAAAAAAGTACAGCGGCTTTGACAATATATTTTCTACTAGGGATCTGGTTAAAATAAATACATAGAAATATATCTTCTACTTACAGAGATCAGGGAATGTATTGTCTTTGTACCTGGCATTATATAACATGAGGAGACGCAGGGAGGAGAAACCCACAGTACAGGATTTAGTGAATTAACCAAAGCACTGTGCATGTTTTACCCTCATTGTGAAGGATTATTATACATTTTAATTCTCTATTTTTTTTACATTGTGAAAGTTAAAATGACATTTAGAGGATAGTTAAAGAATGCCTGAAAACTAAGGGAATAAAGAGATATCTACTCAAATAGTTTCTCTTTTTAGGATCAACGTTGTTAGTGATGCCACAATGTGATGTTAAATTAACCGCTGGACATTCTTCAGATAAAGACAATGACGTTTGGTTGCCGATGTCTTCTGCAGGTGAAAAAGACACAATGCGGTGGTGTGTGTGTGTGTCTCCACGAGCACTTTAGTGATGTGTGTGGTCTGTCTGTACAGGATACAACGGCAGCACCAGAGCTACAGCGAGTCTGTGTATTCCCGAAATTGAGAAACGAGTTTGTTTGTCACGTCGTCTCGTCGTAAGGGGAACTGGTTTTCCACGCCAAATGACTCTGATTTGGCAGCTACTAAGTTATAGGATGTTGGGATTTCTTCACTGTCTCACTTAAAGGTAACGGTTGTCGTCCATGTTATACTGTAAGTCTCAGCTAAGTTGGTTAACCAACCTCTTAATCAAACGTCTGTTTACTCTGTGTGCCTCTTATCTTATGGGATGCTCGTTCAACCCCCAGACTTCATACGTCTGTATTTGTCCATAGAAACAACAGCTGTGTAACCTATACTGTGTACATTCCTCTGGACCTTCATATAAGGTGCCTACAGCAGGTTTCTGTGGCTTGTAGGCCAAGTGCAACATTCATACACTAGGATACTGTAGACTCCTTAGCAGGCAGTAATGCTAGAATTATAACGTGATTTAATATTACAGCACAGGGTTACTAATCGATCACACATCTGCTGGAGATTGTATTTTTGTTTTAGTCGTTATTATGCATTCATTTGAGAGCCATTGATGGAGATCTGATGACTGAAAGGCACAGACATCACAAACTGTAGGCCTTGGGCGGCCTACGGGATATGTACAAATGTAAAATGACAAAGAGACTAATTAAGATCCATTGTTTTCCTGCAGGGCTGTGATTGAGACGTTAGTGTTGAACATATTGAAGATGTCACTGTTAGGACAGGTAGACTGCAAGATATTTTTTGTTTACCAAATTAGACGCCGATGTGGCCATCTCATCCACATTTGTACATTCAGGGTATTACGATGAAGCCACTTGTTTAAAATGTTTACTTGGAATTTACAAAAAATGTGGTACAACCAAATTAGAGCCAAATCTGGTCAAACGTTCTGTAGTGCGTCCCACCTTACTCTCACCAAGGACTGTACCAATAATTTCTGCCTTGTTGACTTGCACTATAATGGCCTTGGTCAGTACATGTATGATGATCAATAAAGATTTCCATAATGTCAGTTGTGTGTGTTTCATTTCAAATTAAAATAATTACTTTGCAGTCAATTTTTATAAACTGTCTCTTAAGCTACATTCCCGCAGCTCTCCCTCTCACTTCCCCTGTCAACAGGTTATGGAAATGTAAAACACGAACACGTTGCCATGTTTGATGCAGAATTAGACACATGGACAAGGCATTTTGTGTGTAACAATTCTTTATTTATGAACAGTAGCAATCCAAGATATTTGGTCCCCTGATAAAATCAACAGTACATTATTCAGGTGCAGTACACAACCCTAACCATCCAGTCATAACTCAACAAGTACAAAGTAACATAACAGGAAAATGTGGTGTGAACTGTCCTACATTTACAGGAACAGAAATGTGAGTATGTATTTTTTTTTTACTTTTACAAGTACATAGAGAAAAGTAAAAAGAAAGTGATCTCCGAAGAAAGGGTGTCAAAACCCCAAACCAAAAGAAAAGTCGTAGAGATGGAAACAATCGATTCAACTGCTCGGCTGCTTTCTTTCCCCCAAACAGCACAGCCCTCAGTCTCTTCTGACTCCTCCTGACTCCATTAAGAGGCCAGAGCTGCACCAGCGGTTCAGCCTGTCAGTTTCACACATTTCAGGTGATAAAACCAAAACCATGTCGTAAACATAAGTAGCAGTGTTTTTCAAATAACTGACAAATTAGGAGGCATCCATGAAAATAGAAGATCACGAGACAAAAATAAAATAGATTTAATGTAAATAAAATGTATGTCTAAAACAACCATTACATGGGGCAGGAGTTTAAATAGTGTACATTTAAAAATGAATTCTCATAAAGTCTAAGAAAGGAATGGCTTTGAACCGTTCAGAGAGGCACGATTAAAGAGCTCAGAGGAGAGTGCACACTGCAGGAACTGGTCTGAGATAAGCAGTGAAGAAGAAACCACGTCTAAAAGACAAGGACTGGCAGGCAGACTACAGACTATTCAAGTTATACATCCTCTTGCTCGTCTTCGTCCTCATAGTATCGGTTTCGTTTGATCATTTCCTCCACACTCAGCACGTCCTGCTCTTGTTGCTGCTCCTGCTCCTTCCCATCGTCCGCCTCCTCGCTGTCCCAGAACCCCACGTCCTGGGATGATCGGCTGGCGTCCACCTCGCCCTCGGGTGACGTCATGGCCGGGGGCTCTGTGGGAGTCTCCTGGCATTTCAGAGGGGGCATTTCCTCCTCTGCCACACCTCCATCCTCTCCCTCCATCTCCTCTTCCTCCATCTGCATCTGCTCCTCCTCTCCATCTTCCTCTCCTTCCAGCCCTGGCCCTCCTCCCCGAGTTTCATCATGCTCTTCCTCTTCTGTCAGACGAGTGTCAGATGTGTCTCCGTTCTTCATCTCCACCTCCTCTTCCTCCCCTGAGCTGGTGTGTACGTCCACACAACTGTCTTCAGTGGGCGTATGGCTGTCTGAGGACTGGCCTCCGGGCTGCAGCTCCATGCTCGTGGGCTCAGGGCTGGCTTGTCTGTCATCCATATCCAGCGAATCAGAGGGAGGGGGAGGGCTCTGTTGTCTGGCCTCGGGCGCAGGATTACTGACAGCCAATGTGAAGGGCCGGCTGCGGTCCTTCAGGGAGGAGCTGCGGCGCAGGTTAGACAGTTCTTGGGCCTCAGGGCTCTGATCTGGAGAAGAGGAGGGGGAGTCTTCCTCTGGGGGCCATTTGCTTCGGACAGGCTTAGTGGTGGAGCCCCCTTCTGTGGTCACTACGGGCGGGACAGGCTCCAATATGACTGGCCGCGTCCTCCGGCTCGGTCCGCGGTGGCCAGGAGATCTTCAGCCTGCGGGTCTCGGTGGGTCGCTCGGCCTTCTCCGATGATCCCTGGCCCAGAGTCTCCATAGTAGCCATCAGGACGTTGACTTTAGCCAGCGGGGACTCTTCCACACTGGGGCTCATCAGGTCCGAGGCTGGTGTCTGGCTCTTTGGCTTGGCCTGCGGCGAGGTTTCGCCACCCTCCTCTTTGGTATCCCACAACTCCTTGTGGGGCCGGTGGCCAAAGCCCTCATCATAGTTTCCCTTGGACTTGAAGAGCTGGCAGAAGTGGGGCTTGCAATAGACGTTGTTGTGCAAGGAGGCGTAGTTCCCCAAGCTAGCCAGGAGAGGGAGACAAAGGGCGATGCAGTTCAAAACGATAAGAGCTTCTAAGACACTTTTTACAACAGCGGATTGGAGAGTTGATAATAACTATAATAATTCACCTTGCTCACTGGTGGTTGGGGTGTGTGTGTGTGTGTGTGTGTGTGTGTGTGTGTGTGTGTGTGTGTGTGTGTGTGTGTGTGTGTGTGTGTGTCTCCTCACCTGAGTTTGGTGTTGCAGTGTGAGCAGCGGAAGCAGGTGCTGTGGAACACCTGCTGGTTGGCCACCAACCTCTCCAGAGGATAAACCGTCTTCAGACACAACACACACGTCTCCCTCACCGGCAGGCGGAAGTTCTGCGCATGCACACACACACACACAAAATGAATTTGTAAACGCACAACATGGATGTATTGTGTGTTTGTGAGAGAGACAGACACCATGTGTGTGAAAGAGACTGACTGAGGACCGATGAGGACTCACCCTGGTGGTCTTGGGCTGAGAGGAGTCTCTCTGATTGGAGGACACCGGGGTGCCAGTACTGGAGCCTGCTGGGATAGAAAATAACTGGTATGAAAACAGGTAATGAGACACTCTGAACACTAGAGGGAGCCAATGTCCACGTTTAATAAAAGTTGAGTTGCACAGGAGACACAACCAGACATTGAGCAGCATAATTTGCAAGGCGGCAGGGATTTTTAACTCATGGAGCCACAAACCCAAAATGAAGAACTGAAAATTTTGGGTTCAAAATTAGATATCTTCCATTTGAAAAACGTGATTGATTTGCACTGAGGGTGCAACACTTTATGGGCTACATCCTCTACATTTTGAATACAGAATGATGAACTTCAGGTACTGACTTTTTGGTCAGTGGATATATTGTATGGTGTTTTATCTTCCGTTATCTACACCCAGTGATGCATTCTGATGAAAACAGGCAGTAATGGAAGAATCGCTATTGCAATAGCAAAATTCATATGAACAGAGAAGCGGAGTAAGATGACATGGAGAACAAAGTACCATTGCTGTCCGAGGTAGAACCTTTCCTGCTGTTGGGTTCAGAGTCTGGACCCTGGAGCGAGAGAGACAGAGCCAATTAGTTGAGTTATTAATTTTTGTACTTGTGTCATGTAATCTCAGTGCATGGCAAACACACATCACATTGCATTTGTGCGCAACCTAAAACAAACATACTCCTGAACTATCTTTAACTACCACAATCTTCTATGATGTTTTCAGGCATTACAAATAAAACGTGCAACATAAAATCCACCTTTTCTGAAACATCAAATCATTCATAATCATCTGACCACAACATAAATAAACTGGAAGCTGTGGAGCACACTCCTTGGTGCAGTATCGCTTGTTAAAACTGTATTCCTCACCACGTCCAGCGTGCACGGAGGAACGTTCTCCTTCTGCTTCCCACAGTAACTGTCCAGGTCGTCGCTCTGTTAGAGGAACAAGAGACTGTTGGTGAGGACACAGAGCATGAGATCAGGGCAGTCGAGGGTAATGGGTGAGAAGTTGACCCGTAGACCCTTTTACACCTGGCATTAACATGTGTCTGACATTAAAATCAGACTGCCACACGTCTCAATTCCGGACGTAGTATTTACATCGTTTAACACTGACAGTGAACGCCTCACCTCACTCGTTTTCCATCCACGAGTATCCTGACAATCCATTTTATGAGTTTGTTACCATCCTGAGTAAAAAGTAGGTGTAATATGTCTCTGTAGAAAACATTTAGCAGCCCGTGGTATGTAAAGGTTTAGGATTACTGGAGTACTCACGCTGACTGAGGTGGCAAGGACTTCCTGTTTGGAGATGGCAGCTTGGTAGAGGGCCATCCTGTCCCGCAGAGGAGTGGACTCCGCAAGACTCCCATCTGAAACAAAAACACACACACACACAGTTGAGAAGGGTACAGCCTCTCCAAAGGGTCTTTACGTGTCTTAGATCTTGTTCCGATGACACTGCGGTCATCGAGATGCCAATTCATGACAGTCAGGAATGCACAGTTTTGTCACAGTTTGCAGCACTTGCATCATTTTCTACAAATCATATCTGTTGTTTACTGCTCAGTACCTCGTTAAGAAAAGGACGCAAATGTGTGATTGTGAAAATTTTATGTTGACAATGAATCTTCACACCTTCGTTGCATATTTTCGGACAATTCCCATAATCCTCTCCTCTTTTTCAGAAACTGTCTACTCCATCTTTGACTACTATGTCAACATCTGACGAAAAAGCTCCTTTGTTTCTGTTTTTGAAGTATACTTTTTTTTCCTTGCTATCTGTAACCTGCTTGCGCTGGGATAGTACAGAATGTGTACTTGTTTTTTTCCTAGTTCTTCAAGGAGACCAGAAGACGAGGTCGAGTCCACTAATTGTTGCAAGCTTTGTTTTTCTTGCCAGTGATTTCTAGCCATTACGAGCCCAGTGTTCGTGTTCAGTATTATTTTTTCAACCCAGCCCAGTTCAGACTCAGTTCAGAGTGTGCTGTTCAGTCAGCCTGGCTGTGGACGGGAACAGGAGGTCAGGAGTCCGCTACAGTCTGGGGGAAACAGGGTTCGTCTCTTCCTGTGCTCTCTGAACCAGTCTGCTGATCACAGTCGTTCTGGCTGAGCTGAAGTCGTCACTTCGGGGCATTTCACTTCCCTCACACAGACCCGGGAAGGATGTCATCCATCCAGAGGAAGGCGGGACAACACTCAACGTTTTGGAGGGCATTGTTTGTAGCGGACTGAATCTGCACACAGTTATGGAGAACAGTCCCTGGAGAACAATGCTGGATGTGCATTTGAGGCGACTTGAACAAAAAGGCTTTCTCGCGTTTGTGACAATGAGTGTCTTCCACTTGTTTCTGAAGGTTTTCTTACATTTGTTTTCTTACAAGTGACATTTTGTACAGGTGATTTTTAGTTAAAAACATGTTTCTAATTAATAATATAGCATATTATCTATTATACTGTGGTAATAGTATACAATACTACAGACTAAAGCTTTGCTACTGTACAATAGTAGGAAAATACATTTGAGTATTTTTGTGACAAGCTGCATTGTTACTAGGATTATATTGGTTTGCTGATATTGGCCTTTTAATAAAAATGGGATATTGGCATATTAGTGTCACCTGACGATATGGAGGTGAGGATATGATTTAAACAGCTTCAGGGGTGTCAGTCTGTAACACCTGCCTCACCCTGCTGACCCTAAAACAATTTCATTAGTCTTTAGTGTCCATGATAGTCTACAGGCTGTTAAGATAATCAATACTGGAACAAAATATTGTCTATCGGTATCTTCAGTCCAAAAATATTGGTATCATATTGGCATTGAAAATCCCATATCGGTTGAACCCTAATTGTTAATTCACACAGGATTCGTGCATGAGACCCTGTGTTTTCTTATCTGTGTGTGTGTGTGTGTGTGTGTGTGTGTGTGTGTACGTACCTCCTGGTAGCTGGTCCATGTTAGCAGTATTACCGCCGTCCCCTCCACTACTCGTCTGCTCTCCAGACACCTGTAACAACACACACCAACGCAGCCGGTCAGAGCTGTAGAGCTCATGATCACACATACAGACTAATACAGTCATCAAAGCTCACATTCAAATACCGGCCTTGATGCGTCCCGCGTGGCTAAAACACAAACCTACACAAAAGGACACGCACACGCCATATGATGCTCACATGTTTCGGCTGTTAGTACAAACAGGCAGGAGGTAGTGGTGCCCATCGGGGGGGGGGGGCGGGGGGGGGGGAAGAGAGAGAGAGAGAGAGAGAGAGAGAGAGAGAGAGAGAGAGAGAGAGAGAGAGAGAGAGAGAGAGAGAGAGAGAGAGAGAGAGAGAGAGAGAGAGAGAGAGAGAGAGAGAGAGAGAGAGAGAGAGAGAGAGATGTTTGTCCAGACCATTTTAATCCCCTTATGAGCTCAGAGAGACGGAGCCTGAGACAGACACCCCGTCTGTCCACAGCAGCCAGCCAGGACACACACACGAAAAACTGATCACCTTTCTGTTACCACGGTTCTGCTGTAATCTAGACCGGAATACACCACATTTGAAATAGTGTGACTTCACTGTTGTTTAAACCAGTGGTTCTTCTGAAACTACCTGGACCTAAATCTGCTGAGCCCCCCTGCTGAGCTACTATGTTTCTTTGAAGCCTGCGCCCCTGGGTGCCTGCGCCCCTGGGTACAAGGCTGAGAAGGCTTGAGAGCTGAGTTGGCACTGTCCTGGTAAAACCGAATCATTTGGTGATCTGGTGAACTCAGATCAGCTGACAAGACGCCGGCAGCACCGTCAAACCACTCCCACCGACCGTCCTGCCAATGGGTCCGTTGCCTCCTTGCAACGTGACGGCACATTGTCCTCCTCCACCACTTAGGTAGAGATTACAATAGGTCACACAGCGACCATGACACCTTGTACTTGGCCCACTACACTTCTAGCCTGCACACACAAAGCCAGAGTGACCTTGATCTATGCTCCTACACCTGTTCGACAAATTCGCCGCCGATACACCCTGACCTGTAATTTGGGTTTTGGGCACACCTGTGATTCAAAGGCATCTACCAGCCTGTGGGGTTGGCGACACCAGGCCAGCTTGTTCTTGGCTCGTATGTACAGACTGCCGCGTCGCCCGGCGGCCGCCTGTTGGGTTTGAACAGGCGGAGGGTTTCTGCAGGCGTGAGCAAGTTATTTCTTGAGCCCTTTTAAATGGCAGGATGTCATTTAAGACAATTAAACAAACATTTAAGTGGCAGTAGATGTAAGAGAGTACAGATCCAGCACGCTGAAAAAAGTGGGGTTCAAATAACAAAAAGTTTGATTATTGCTCAACACTTTTAATTTCTCTCAAACTATACACAATACTGTAGTAATTCTATTTTAATCTACACTCTCTATTTTACCAGCTTTTAAATGATGCTGCTGACTGTGTTTAACTATATTTAAGGCTATGAATAACAATATGTAACTGCATTCAAGACCTTTAAGGACTTGAACTGAATTTAGTGTAGAACTTTGTCTACATTTTTAAAACTTTACAGCCCTGAACCAAACTTTGATCTTTTGGCCCTAGCAAATGAAAATGTATTATTGTTCTTGTTATGTAAGATCCCAACACACAACAACAACACATATTCTGGGTTATTCTGGAGTTTAAGGAGTATGACCCTATAGGGTACAAATGAATAGTCAATGGTGTGAGTACTAAATGACACTGCTGTTGAGGTATTGATGTTATTGTTTGGATGTATACAGGGTGTGATGCAGCACATATTTGTTTTGGTATTATATTGTAACTAAAACAAACATGAAATAAAATGAATGAATCAGTCCATTTTCTCAGCACCTCTCTGAACCAGCTTCTCTCAAGGTTGCAGGTCCAAACAGGTGAGACGGTGTGAGCCAGGGTATCAGAGACTAAGTCATCTGAGGTCGAGTTAGGAGAGAGCTCAACATACAGGCAACATGCACAGTCACTGTTAGGACACAGTAATGCAAAAATTAGAAGTGTGTGTGAGAGTGTGTTTGTGTGCAGGCAGAGTGGAGCACAAGGGGACATGTGGCCACTAATGCATGGTATTACAGAAAGGAGACAAATCACCACAAAAAGAGTCTCCAAAAACCATCATCACAATAATGGATCCATCCCCAAGGGTGGATTATCTTCCAAAAACCAGAGTGGCTGCTGCCGAGACTGGTGGAGGCTCACTACGTCTGGGTGTGTGTGTGTGTGTGTGTGTGTGTGCGGGGGCTGGTCGGTCCGAGCAGGATGCAAACAAGCAGCCGTGCCATACGAGGCCAGGCTGGGTCTCAGGAGACCTGATCAGCGGACTAGACAAAGAATCTGCTGCTAATCCTGATACTATTAAAGCTCTCATACAGACTGACAGACTGACTTGCAGCCCCCCATGACCCCACCCCGTCCCTGGACCCACTCAGAGACGCACTCAACACACCCAATGACAAACAACACACTTACGTCAGTCGTTTCCAAAGCCAAGACAGAAGGGGAAGGCAGCCTAAAGTCAATAGCATTTTAAACCCTGCAATATAACCAGCCCCAAACTACACAATAACACTGTTCGAAGAGAGTGGAGACAGCTGAAAGGAGCCACTGTCAAAGTAAGGCCATGAGACGGCCTCCGAGAAGCCATTTTCATTACAGGAAAGTCAGTCAGTGTGCAGCCGTGGCATCGAAAATGCCTCATTCAGCCTCAATGAAAACTAATGCAACAGAGAAGTCAACAAAAAAAACTCAGTTGAAGAGGGGGTCTGTTCAGCGGCAAAACAAAGAGACCACCAAACGCCATATGGACGTCAAACTGAAGCAAGTGAAAACCATAGCTACCTCTCGCGAAGAAGAGCCGGCTCAGTGGACGGAGGAGAGTCAGCACAGGAAATCTCCTCAGTCGGTTCTGAGGGAATTCGCTCTATCGCTTGATCCAACACTAACTCAACTGTACGCAATCAGATCCTGATTACAGCGGTGACGTCCAGAGCAGAGCGATGGAGGTGCACACAGAGGAGTGGAGCCCAATCTGGCTTCTGTACCCGCCAGTCACAGAGAGGAGATATGGGGCAGGGCCTGTGGTGATGGATTTGGGGAAGGGGGGAGGATAGGGAGCAGGTGTTCAAGGGGGGCAGGTTTAAAGGGGGTGTGGCCCGGATGAAGGTGGGGATGATGACACAGCTAGGGAGAGGGGGAGGCTTAGTGGGCCATACATGTGTGTGTGTGTGTGTTGTTAGGGATGGATGGGTTTCTTTTTTGTTTTTTTTTATACGTGTCACGGTTCCCTGGCCTCAGAATAGAGCAGCAGGCGTACAGGGTGGAACCATTTGGGAAGGGAGGGCAGAAGAGGAGCAGCTGGTGGAGGAAGGGAGGAGAGGCAGGGAGGGAGGGAGGGAGGATGGAGAGAGGAGGGGCTGGGCAAGCGGGGGGTTAGGGTCAATTCATTTCAGAGCGCGTCTGCCTCATGACTGCATGAGTTTCCCCCCCGGGGGTTGAGAGGGGGTGGTTTAAACAGGGGGGGCGGAGGGGGAGGGCGAGAGAGAGAGAGAGAGAGAGAGAGAGAGAGAGAGAGAGAGAGAGAGAGAGAGAGAGAGAGTAGAGGAGGTCTTTGATGTTGTGTAGGACATGAAGGAGGGGTGAGAGAGGGAGAAGAATGGGGAGAAGGGTGATTGATGGGGGGGGGGGGGCAGAAGAGAGGGGTCCATGTTTGATCAGGGCAGACGGTGGTCTGAAGAGGCTCAGAGCGTGGATCAGCTGTCTGAAGTCATGAGCCTTCAAGCCCGCACCATTACATCATCTGGCCTGTGGAGAGGAGCAGGGGGCCATGGAGGCTATACAGTGGGGGCCATTGTGCAAGTCCCTCAACGCTGCAAATACAGTGCTGGGGTCTTGGATTAGTACTCAACGACTTTCCCAAACAAATCTTCCTGGGGTGAGGCAGTGCTGAAAGCATTACAAGCATGAAAATAGTCCCCAAGTGTTGATCTCACTTTCACAAGCCTACATCAGAGGTCAGTGATGAGCTGGAAGGGAAAAGGAAGGTTTTTTTTTAGAACAATGTTTTCCAAGTGGAGGTCTTTCTTTGCCAAGGACCCCTCCTTTGTTAGTCTTGGATCCCTTGAAATCTCAAAAAGAATCATCTCTGGTTCAAGGATCAGCAGTGAAGGATAAAGACTAAGCCTGTTCTCCTTGTGGCCTTGACAGGAAAAAAAAAAACCCTCATTAGATAAAAGATTCACAGTGATGAATAAGCAGGAATTCCTCACAGTGAGGGGAGTGGCTCTTAGTCTGGCTCATACTTACAAGGGTGTAGCTGAGGTGCCGTCTGGTTATCAGCTTCAAGAGACATGAAGCTGATAACGCTCACATCCCGTGCTCACATCTAGTGATCTACTGATAAACCTTATTTCTTAATTCCCGTCAGGGGAGTAGGACTGAGAATGTGCCATGCCATGCATCGGAGCAAAGCAGTACTGAATACCACTAAAAGTCTGAAAAGAAAAATGTGAGGAATGCAGGTCCTACTGATACCAGGTCAGTGATGTTTTGCAAGCGTTCCAAAGCAGAACTAAAGAGCCTGCTGTGCTTGAAGCCTCATAACGGCTCTCAGTCATCAGTAAATCAGTAAATGCATGCTCTGTGTTGAGGAAAAGCAAGCGTGGCTGTTCGCATGTCACACCCCGAGTGTGACCGCCAAACATTTTACACCAAACATGCCTTGAAGACACGGATGACTGGACATCGTCTATATTTGGAAAACACCAATTAGCTGCCTACGGAGTGTGAAATGGAGTTGCAGTTGCTGAGACTTGGCCCGAGAAGATGTCCAAGTATCAAGTCAGCTGAGTGTGAGTGTGTGTGTGTGTGTGTGTGTGTGTTGAGATGAGGGATAGTGAAGCGAGAAAGCACCATGTGATTCGTAGCATGACAGCACTGGGGGGGATCTGACCTCTTGAAGAACAATCAGGCATTCTTTACCCGAACTAAACCTCATCATGTAGCCTTTTTAGTTTGAACTGGAAATAGAAAGCGTCAGTCTTCAGTCGGTCAACTTGAAAGTGAGTCATTGTGAAACATCAAACTTGCACATGTAAAAAAACAAAAAACGCCTCATCGATTCTCAGGGAAACACTTGATCCTGCTCATCACGAGCCTTTTTGCACGTGGACAATAAGTCATGCTGATAATACGTAAGCCTGTGAAAATAACTGCTGGTCACCATCACTGGAAGGTGGACTTGCCTTGTTGGCCAGGTTCTCTCCCTTCTCGAACATCATCTTGAGGTTGTTGAGGGGAACGCTGGGCTTCTCGGAGGCAGGCACCTCAGCCGCCGCTCCCTCCTGCCTCTCCGAATCTCCCCTGGGCTTCGCCTCCATGTCTGTCGGCTCCTCTGAGCTGGAGGACGGCTGGGCTGACCGGGGCCGGCTGGAATGAGATTCACGGGTCTGGGCGTGAGCCTCGGTCTCGGGCTGGCTTTGGTCCTGGTCTTGGTTCTGAGAGTGGGTGGTGGTTTTCGGGGTGTCGGCGCGGATCTCGATCTGCGAGTTGGGTCTTGGTTTAGGACCTGCTGAGTGACCGATGCGGCTCTGCGGCACGGCGGGGTTGCAGGGTGTGGCCTGAGGCTGGGCTCTGGGGCCGGACTGCTGCTGCTGCTCCCAGCGTTTCTTTAAAACACTCAGATTCCCACTGCGCAGCGTCTGGGGCAAGGGCTCCCCTACCTAGAGACAAACAACAGGCTCACTTGTTATTTAGATCAAAGTTTCTTCTTCAGTCTGGGAGCCAAATATAGTTTCACCCCGAGTCTCAGTCTCATTATAACACACACACACACACACACACACACACACTGACCCACAAGACAAAGGCATGCAAGACATTTTGTGGCAAGATCAATCATTTAAGAAATATTAATTTAAGATTGGAAAAACAAAACAAAACACGAGGCCATAAATTTGTGCACTAAATTGCATCTGCAAGTAATTCTTAGCATTTGTTTTAGCTGAAGTACCAGATGGGTGGAGGTTCTGCATCAAGACAACTGAGATAATTCCAGGTTGATGACAAGTAATGATGCCAAGTTGTCAATCACAGAAAAGTAAACTAAACTGACTTTCTTGCGCAACGTGTATCGCTGTAGGTGAGAAGCGCTACCCATGTCGTACCCGAGTGGACTAAAAGAAGTCATAAATATTTTAAAATGGTCTGACATCCACCGTGCAAATGACATAGTCTAACATGCAGACGTACCTGACTAGACATGCACTTTAGTTTGGATGCACCATTACTCAAACCGAGAAGTGAGAATAGTAGATAACAGATAACACAAACTGTCACACCCAGCCACAGAAATAGTCACACACACAAGACCTACAATATGATGACTCAGGCTTTGGCAGAAAATACAGGCTGGGAGATGCTAGCTACTCTTTGAATCTGTTCTTAGTTTTCTCAATGAATACCACTTGATCCTCCAGCAAACTAAATATATCACTGTCCATGCACAACTTAAACTCAACATTCACAACACTTTCAAACATGGCAGGAGAAAAAGACAGAAAAGCTAGCAGAGAAAATACACAAGAAACAAAAGACCACTAAGCAGAGTCAGCATGCACATGAATCAAAACAGAGAGCTAGCTGTCTTCTGTTACAGAACTGAATTAAGGCTTCTTTCTGCCAAAGAAACGTGTAAAAACCTGAGAGAGGCTGATGACCTGGCCGTCCAGTTGGCGAAGTGTCTGTGTGTGTGTGTGTGTGTGTGTGTGTGTGTGTGTGTGTGTGTGTGTCTGCTGACCGGCTGGAAATGCTACAAGCTGTCCCAGATGTGAGCCTTGAGAAGTGATCAGAGCAGCATGAAGGAACTAGCCCACCCCCTACACCACAGAAGAAATACACACACACACACACACACACACAGAGAGGGAAGGAAGGAGGGAAGGAAACACAGAGGGAGTGTAGAAGGCAAGGGGGAGGGAGGGAGAGAGAAAATCAGAAACAGAGAAAGTCAGTGAGGGAAGGGGGAGGGGGGGTAAAAAGTCCAGGAAATGAGAAAAAGGTAAAAAAGGGAGAGAGAGAGAGAGAGAGAGAGAGCTGGAAAGAACGGTGAGGAAAACAAATTGTCAAACCACACTGACAAAGAACTGAACAGCAACTACAACATGCATCATTGATCCTCCTCTGATGATGAGGACTAGCACCCATCTCTGATATCACTTTAAGAGGCAAGAGGGTTGGAAACAACAGCCCCACCTCTGGCATACCTCTCTCATTGCCAGTCATTCATTTGCTGCAAGTCATCATGCTAAAAAAAAACAACAATGAATGTATAGAAGGCAGCATCTCAGTGTGAAATACCCAGGAGCAGGGAAATGGTAAAAGGAATGAAGTCTTAAGATATATATGCTTTCTAGAGTCTCAACACACAGGCCGACACCTACCTGAGATTGTAAAGAAGCTTTCAGGCCGCAACCCCCCCACCCCCACCCACTGTGCTCTATCCAGGCCCGCCCCCGTAATCGGTTGGGCCGTCTTGTAATCATTGATACGAGAGACAGTAGATGACAATATGGCTCGCCTACTTTTATTTCTACCGATGCATGCGGTGCCGTCGCTCCGCAGGTCGACGACAGGCGTGTTACCTTCAGATTAAAGTCTCTAAATAAGGATTAAAGCTTTTCCAGCCTTCAAGTGCAACATGTGGACAAACAGGCGTGGCAGGGAAGCTAGGAAGCCAGTATGTGTGTGTGTGTGTGTGTGTACCTGTATGAGAGCGACAGGGGGCATAAAGAGGCAGCAGTGAGGGTGTGTGCGTCTGTGCATGCAGCCAAAAGGCGGATTTCATATCTGATACCTACCGTTTTCTTCTTCTCTGCGTTGCTCTCCTCTGCAGCCATCTGGTACCTGAGGAAGAAGAGGAATTGGGAGAAAGAGAGTGGAAGGCAGACCATTAATAGTTTTGTGACAAACCGTGACAAAAGCATCTGGTCTGACCCTGCCCTAAAACGCTCCCATGAGTGATCGTAAAATCCCCCTGCGTTCTTCCTAAAACGCTAGATAAGATGGTGTGAAATTAAAATCTTTTTGCAGAGGAGGAAACAAGAAGCGGACATGACAAATAGAAGAGATCCTTATGATTCAACGTTTGTCCATTTCTTCCTCTAAACTGACCTACAGGCAGTATCATCTCCATCCGGTATGACGGAGGTTCCTCCCCGATCACAGCCACAGGTTTTTATGTGGCTGTGAGTATTTTGTAATTAATTCTTTATTTAAAAAGGCACCTTACTCTTTAGTCTGGGTTTCAATGGAGAGTTTTAGTGTCCCATGAAGGTCTAAATGCTGTTTGAGAGGCTTTTCACCCGACAAGAATTCAAGTTCCAGGGGAAACACTGAATACTTTTTTGGCATAGAAATTTAAAGATATTGAATATGGACACAAAACACCAGCTACCAGCATAAATTTTAAAAATCACTGGTCTCACTCCACTTGGGGGTTCAAAGCCATCTATTCCCTACCCACAGAGACGGAACAGTGCTAGCTCCTAGTGGTCAGATGGAGGAAATGTGTAGAGGAAACTTGACGCTTTTTTGTTTACAGGTAAGGGGGAGGCCCAGAATGGTGGGGCACTTTTCACTTTCAGTTTTACACATGTCTGTATACTAGAACTGGCACATTAGCAGCAACTGGAGTAACTGGTTGGGGCTGATGTTATGGATGAACACAGTGCTGTGGAAAAGAGGAAACTGAAAGCAGCTCAGTGGCGAGAATCTGTTGTCAGGGAGACCTATGGCCTCATTTCAGATCATAAAAAAAAAGAGGTAACTGGGTGAAGTGGTGACAGTGACAAATCCGTTGACTGGCTACTGGTAAATGATTGAGCGGATGGTCCGGCCAGAGGGGGAGAGAGGGAGAGTGATTCTTACTTGGAGAAGCGCTCTGCGATGGCATTGTTTTTACCCCTGGCAGAGACGATGGACATCTCTTTGGCGGTCACCCTCAGCGACTGGGACGCCCACTGCCTGCGGCTGAATGAAGCGACGGAGGCCATCTTGGCTGTCTGTCTGAGAAGTCAATCTGTCTGTCAGCTTGGCAGGGAGACACGTCGTAACGCTGGGGAGGGGAGAGGAGGGCATATTTAGCAAAATGACAACAAACAAACAAACACCGATGGGAACGGAGCGATTCTGATTACCACCCCTGCCTTTTTGCTGAGAAACAACTTCTAGAGTGTAACAGCCCTACTATTATGTCTTCTTCACTGAGCACTGGGCACGTACCATCCATGTCATGTAGTCAAACATAGCCTTCGTATCAGTACGTACCAATTAGCCCTTTATATATCTGTATATGTCAATACATGTCACTGTGTATCCCCATTACAGCATGGAGTATGGACGGGTCCCGGTGGGTGAGTCAGCCAGTCAACAGTGTGAGTAACAGTCACTCACCATCTGTTCCCCTGTGACACTGCTCTTACTGGGCCCCTAGGGTGACTACCAGCAGACCAGACAACCGATAGGCCTCCCATTCACACTTTCACAACACATGCACACGTCTCTACCTGCCTCCCTCTCCTCCTTCTCCAGTACTAACTTCGCAGCCTCCAGGCCGGGGGCAAGCAGACACACGCAGCAGCAGCGTCAGCATACGGGACCCGTCATCCGCGGGTTACACACGCTCCAGCTCAATTAAACAATGAGGTAGATGAGCGGGGCCAGTGACGGCAGAGCCTCCGGCGTCGCTACTGGGCTATTGGTAGGATGCTTCCTAATTAGAAATGTGTTATTTCTACAGCCATGAGAGTTTTGGAAATATTACGGCCGCACTACTGATGTGCGTCTGATTGGCAGAGCGCAAACAAGAGTGGAATCAAGATAAGCCTCTCCTCTAATGACATTTCAAAGCCAAATGCTCAACAGCCACTACTATCAGCCCATCTTAAAGTCTTCACTGGGTATAGGATTCCTTTTGTGTCCTGCCAGGTCAAATACAAAGGAAGGAGGGCAGCATATTGTCCTGACTCGTAGAATATGCAAGGCACTTCTACCATGAGATACAAAGGACAAACAAAGCAGTATGTAAAACTGGTGTGGCCTATGCAAAGCTGAGTTTTAAAAAGCCTTGTGACAACTACAGCAGTTACTACACAGCCTGCAACCTAGCCTTAGGTTGCTTGGGATGCTTGTCTTCTTCAAAGAGACATCATATCCCCCGTGGTAAAGAAGCCCAAGTTTTCAACAAGCTTAACCTGCCATTTTTATCTGCCTCCTTATCAAACTGTACAACTTCAGCACATTCTGCAGTCCCCCATCCCATCTAGAGAACATCACCTACCTGTGGATTTCTCTGCTATTCCAGTAATTTCACTTCCTGCTGCTTGTTTCTGCTCCAGATGCTTTCACTCCTCAGTGGCCCAACAACCTTTCACTTCCAACAGTGTGCTTTTGAGTCGGCGGTGAAGTGGGAGGAGTCTGACCACTCCCATTAAGCTGCTCTCAGCCAATAACCACGCAGGATTCACCTCCACCTGGCAGGTACGAGCTCTTCCCGTCCAATTGGCAGCACTGTGTTTCTGTGTGGAAGAGAACAACCTGAATGTATGCAAGACGAGTAGCCCGTGGCCGGGTGTTGAGCAACAAGCAGAAGGGGGGGCGGGGGGAATCCCACGCTAGATTCCTGGAAGCTGAGTGAACTGCAGACTCCTGGCTGGCCACTTTCTCACAAGGTCATGGGTTTAGAGGATGTGACTCACTCATTCACAATCCTCACTGACTCCACTGAAGGAAGGAGGGGGAGAGGAGATGCTGCCCACAGACAAGAGGCTCTTAATGCAGAAGACGTCTGCTCATCTTAATGTTCAAGCTATTTGATCCATCAGCTTGAAATTGACACCGTTGTCACCGACCAACTTACAAGAGCAGATTTTCTTCTTCTATTGTATTCTATGCACCGCAGTGGTTGAGGTCCCGCTGACTAGGATCATTAAAATGATTCCAGACTTTCAGCTCCATCAGTGTCACATCCCTTTGGTCAGTCAGTCTAATCCCAAACACATGATTGCTGCGATTCCTCTGGTGGCCGGCTTCACCTCGCCTCAAGCGTTCCCAAAGCTCAACCCAGCAGACACTCACGCCTGCTTCACATTTCACCAGCGCTCAGGTTTCCGGAGAATTTCAAGGTAAAGGCCTGAGGTTTATTTCATTTTCTACTGCTTTGACTGGACTGGAGGTTGTGTTGTCCAATAGGCACGACTTTGCCTTGCAGACACACTAAAAATCACCTGTTTGTCTCCTTTTTTAACAGGACTGAAACCAGGGGAGGGACAGCATTTAGAAGACAAACCAGCTATCCAGTCTCTCTTTTATTTTATTTTATTTTTTTATCTCTATCCTCATTGTAGGACACATGTGGGTGTGTGTCTGTACAGTGACACACAGTTCATTAAGCCCATTACCTCCATTAAGCCTACATGACCCAGCTATGTGCCATTCAGCTGGCTCTAGGCTCGACAATGAGCTACATAGATAGATACACACATGCCTTAATGCAAGCAGGGGCACGCTCATTCAGACTCCATATCAAATATGAAATCAGCAGCACAGATCAGTGTTTGTGTTGTGATTCACCATGTCATTATGAAGAAGAGAAAGAGAAAGGATGAAACTTGTCTCATTTTCTTAAGCACCCAATGATTTAGCTGGAAAACAACAGGATGGACGCAACGACTGGGAAAAGGTATGACGAGGTGATGAGGTGGCCTGAGGTTCGGGACATTTCAATAAACACAGAAACCTGTTTCAATGCTTTCTGCTGACGCCAGACATCAAATGCTAGCATCCCTCTAGGACGAAATATAAGGGAAACAACAGTTTTGTGAAAGAGAATCACAAGTTCAGCCAGAGAGGAAGATAATCGGGCACAGAAATAGATACAGACAGACAGACAGATGCCTACCAAGGGTTCATCTTTGTAGAAAAGGACCTTTGCAATATCCCGTCTGTATTGTAATAGCCACAGCCAAATCAGCTAATAAATGACTAAACAAATACATACATACAGTGACTTAAGAGGAAACACGACTTCATGGTTAGGCTACTATAAACTAGTCCTGCCTTGACAAAAAAAAAAAGGTATCTCATTACCATAGAGACTCTTATTCTGATGGGATATTTGTACATCTTCCTCCTAAAATATAAAAATCAAACAAAATAAATAAAATATAATAGGATTACCATAGACCCCCCCACACACACATATGGTTGTGCCGTACCTCTCATTATGTTTAAACTAGTGTTAGTTGTTTACAGTGCCCACATTGCAGACAGGTAGCAGACAAGGTGCAGGCCCAGAATCAGGTGAATTCTGACTCATCTTCTTGTCTCGACAAGACTCTCTGATAATGTCTCGTTGGCCAACGTTGCCTGACGTGACCTAGCTCATGAAAAAAAGTTGCTTTCTTATTTCATACACGCTCATACTCACACACCTTCACCTGGGGTGATTTACGGCTGGGACACGGTTTAGGGCGGGGCTGTAGTTGTGAAGCAATTAAACTACGAGGCACTCGAGGCCTCACACTGATTGTAGACTAGTTTACAGGTGTTGTTAGGCTTGACGTGCGCGGTGACGCACCATTGTGAGAAAAAAAAGTATGCAGGTGTTCGATAAATCTTTCATTTTAATCAATAATTATTATTCGATGATAATGGTTGAATGTTATTCTTCCGCCAAGCAATATAGTCCTTGATTGGCTAAATAACATGGTTGCTAAGCTACACGAAGTACCGAGAGTGGTCAGCGCATTAATATCTAAATTAAATGTAATGCGGTCACAGGTGTGCGTTTGTTGGGTATTATACTATACAACTGCTTCAGCACCGAGGACTGGGACTGTCCGTTTTATGAAATGTGTGACTTGACAGGTGACGGTAATGTTAAGTCAACTCTTTCAAGCTACAAAGTCTTTCTTTCACTCGGTTTGGAGTCCAGTCGAAACTAGTATGCTCGCGAGACTTGGAAGTCGGCCTACGCGAGACCAAGTTTATCCTATTCAATTTACATCGTTCGTGTTTTTGTCCAGTGGGTGGCGTTGTGGCAATGAAAAAAATATTATAGGTAGTTTACCTTGCAATGTTCTTAAAATTCCACTAGATGGCAGGTCAGCAATTACTGTATGACAAAGATACACAGAGGAGTCTAAAGTACAGGCATGTATTTGAATAAAGAATATATAAGACTATACGTCGATATATAAGCCTTTCTGGTTTAGTTTTTCAGCTTCATCTATTCAAGAAAGCGATCTGTTTTCAAGCATCAAACGTGTAGTAAGGACCTGTAATCAAATCAAATCACATTTATTTGTGGAGCCCTTGATCACCGTTACAGTCTCTAAGGGCTTCACAGTGCCCAACATGTGAAACAGTAAATGGTTAGTACACGACATTCCCCAGCCTTAGACCCTCAACAGAGGACAAGGGAAAACTCCCAAAATAAATCCCCAAAAATAGATATGTAGATATTTTATGATATAAAATGTAGATATTCAAGGCCAATGACAAATGTTTAGACAATATATTCCTGGTAACCCTACCTACTGTTTACTTCCTTGTTTACTTCCCCGTACTTGACAACATATTTGTTTGGTTACAGATATGAGACCAACGAGAAATTGCAGAAGACTTTAACCAACACAACCAAAACCAGGAACCCTGGAAGCCATGTGCTGTAAATACAAAAAAAATGTTAAATAAATAAAAGGTTAAATAAAATGAAATAAAAATAACATGCTTAACATATAGATAGGGAGAGCGATAGAGAGACTGAAAGACAGAAAGAGGTCAGAGAGATTTCACTTGTCTCAAAATATATGCCTTGTTTTAAACTCTTTCTGGACGCTGATGTTCACACAGGCTTACCGCCACCCTGTCATCACCGCACCAAACAAGGCCCTAGCTCTGAAGCAACAACATGACCACTGCATTCCTCCGTTTACCAAATGTTGTTTTCCTGTGTTTTGTGTCTGTCCATTCACGAACAATGTAGATAAATGAATGAAATGCTTTAATAATTGGGGGTTGTGACTGTTGATACACAACCATCCGAGTGTGAGGGTTATCCTATTGATTATGATTTACAATAGAGTTAGGAGGTTTGATTGATACATTCCAGTACATACACGTTCAAATACCGAACAGCCAGAAAAGTGATCTTTGTGTATTACACTGTTTTGTTTTGGTTTTAGATGACCTAGTAGACTAATGCAAACATCAGCTGTAAATATAATATTTGATTGATATGGAGTTATTTGATGCTATTTGATTTGTAATTTGTCTTTTTTTTCAACCAGGAAAGACACGTAAAGGCATCTGCACGAGAGGTACACGTGTACAGGAAAAGGGAAAGAGCGTGAAGGAATGGTAAGGGTAAAAACAGGGAAGGCAGAAGGGTCTGTGATCTCTCCTGTCCAGTCCGCAGCTGTGTGACACATGAGTGAAATGACATTCATCTGTAATGTCTGGCAGATGAATCAAAAGACTTCGACATAGCGTCCCCGTGATTAATATGGCAATAAAGTGCTTGACCTTGAGCTTGGATTGGTGAAATGGTTTCCACTGGAGGTCATGCTTCCACTATTAAAGCGCACGGTGAGGGGAGGTCCACCTACCTCCATATCTGCCACTCATCTCAAAGCTGATGAAGAGCAACATCAGTGTTTTTTCCTCTGAAGGAGAGTGATTTTTGTGCAGTGTCAACCGACGAGAGGCTGGAAATGTAGGGAAGACATTTGACAAGCACAATTGTGGAGTGGAGTCACATGACTGGAGGAGTATGCGGGTAAAACAAATAAAACTTAATCCAAGCAAGATGAAGTGGCTCCTCCAAGGACACTGACTGGGAAAGTCAGCCCACACCTTTTCATTCGTACAATGGCACATAAAATCAATCTCAGACTGCTGTGGATTGTCTCATGGCATGGATTAGACTCATATCTCTGTTTTTCTCCCCCCTCATCCACATTGCTTCACAAACCTCTCACCATCACCCACTCAAATTTTTGCCACATATTACTCGCCATTTTTTTCTTCCCTTCTCTGCACTCTGAAAAGGGGCCCCTAAAACTCCAAATTGAAGCCACATGGAGATTCCTCCCATGTGTTTTCCTCCAATCACAGCAGAGGTGGAGCAGTAATGTCCTACCCCCTACATCCCCTACCCCCCCGGTAGCAAGATGTCTGTACTTTTTCAGCCATTCTGCATATGAGCACACGTGTAGTTTGCATGTGAGCATGTCCTCCATGTCTTTATGTGTACATGCACTGTAGTTCCTGATGTAGGACCTGTGCTCGTGTACAGTATTCTCGCACAAACACATCCATACTGTACTATATACTGTATTAGCTGCTGCATATGCATGGAGAGTGTTTTTGTCCAATGCATGGAATGGACCCATGTGTTAAACAAGCACCAGGTGTGTTTTGCAGCAGGAATGCCATACATGTGTGTAGTAAAAAACACACACCAGTATACCACACACAACCCCTCCTTCTTAGATTAGATGCATTGTGCAAACATGGAGCATTGCTTTATCACAGTTAGAACAACAACACGCCCTCGCACACCCTACCCCTGTATTTTGGAAAAGGAAAGTATTTTAGCAGAGTAGATGAGAGTACATGCTGTCTGGTCAAGTCCATTTTCTCCACAGCATGAATACTTTATGTCCGATAGGGACAGGAGGGAGGAAGGGAGGGAGATGAAAAAATGGGGAGAGAGAGAGAGCGGGAGGGGGCTAGGAGGTGGATGGTGGATCGATAGACAGTAGAAAGACGTAAATGTGTAAAAGGCAACTGGAACAAAGGTGAGGATGGTTCGAGAGGGATTATCTGTAGGACAAAGGTGAGGGAAACCAAAGAGTTCAAGAGCAGACTGGGTGAGACAAACAGATCAATACCGGGACTGTAACCAGCTCTCCTCACCTTCTCTCGCTGGGTGACCTAAAATCCCGCGGCTCACTGTTCGTTAGTCTTTCGCCCCCGTGTACGTCACAATTTGCGGAAGCTGACAGATAAAGAACACTCATCAAACAGAACACGTAGTTTCATGCGGATGGATGTGTACTGATGATGAAATAAACACAAATATAAACCGTCTGACTCCTTTTTCCAGTTAGTCAAACGTTCAACTCAGCGTTTCCTGTCACTTGATCTTTATTTTTCAGCTGCTCCTATTCTATGCCCTCTTGAGAAAGGGCAATAAAGTGAAGCTGCCCAGTATCAAAATAAATACTGTGGATTATACTGCAGAGAAGCAGCAGGTGAACAGGTGTTTGTGTGTGTGTGTGTGTGTGTGTGTGTGTGTGTGTGTGTGTGTGTGTGTGTGTGCTCCAGCAGGATATCCGGTCTCAGGTATACAGACGTGTTTGGCTACAGACTACACCTGAGTGTGGACAGGAAAAACACAACACACACATACACGCACGCGCACATGCACACGCACATGCACACGCACATGCACACGCACATGCACACGCACATGCACAGAGAGAGTGAGACTGAGACTAAGAATGAGAATGAGTCTTAGAAAGACAAAAGACAGACTGGCACAAATAGATAAAGCCAGGTAGAAACAGAAGCCGTGGGGCAAGAGAGGAATCTGATCTGTGTGTTTCAGTCCTTTAGATAAGCGCATGTGCAGTGACTTCGTGGACTCTGCACAGCGACAGTTTTTTGATGGTCTCAAAGTTTGCCATCATAAACCACTATGAATTAAATCTTTCTCAGGGTGCTAAAATGACCGAGATCCTCCCATGTGAGGAAAGAAGCCTGTGAAAACAGAACCAGATCATCTCAACACTGTTTTTGCTCGCAGCATGCTCTCCCAACACCCAACGTCTCCCATTTCCCCCCTCCCCCCAACAAAATCTGTTTCTCATCCCCAGCGCTCCCTCTCATTCCCACCCCCTCCTCACCCTTACTTTGTCCTTTAAAACCGCCCCTGTCTCTTTGTTACTCTCTTCCCCTCGTCTTAGTTTTCTGCAGGCTGTGTTGGGGTGAGCTCTGAGCTCCGGGGTGAAGCAACAAAACAGGAGTGTGTTTCCCCATCTCCCTTAAAGTGTTTATTGTCTCAGGAAGGCCTGTGAATGGGAAGAGACACCCATAAGGCAAACAGCCTCGACCTTCCTGCCTGTTGCAGGGTACGGGGCTGGATAAATATTGAAGGAAAATCAGCTGCCTGGTGGGAGTAAGTCCAACAAAGCTGATAGGAGATTCACAGAGCTAAAAGAATGGAGCTCTGTAATACCCGAGGATCAGTGTGGCACGCTCTACAGTTTGGTCCTGAGGGCATTATGGATGGGATATAAGGGTAATGCAAACTCTTTCAGGAACACACACATGCTTTTTCTCTCTCCTTTCACCTCATCCAGTCTCATCCCTGTCTCCGTCGGTCCCTCTCCCTTTCTTCCTCCTCCTCATTAGCAGAAACAAAATGAAGAATCCAATTAGGGACTGTCACATCGCTGTGCCAAAAGCATCCTCACGCGCTCTCGGCTGGAAACCCCGCACAGGAAATAGTGGTTACTAATGGTGATGATAATTACACCAGAGTACATTATACACAGGTTAAGCCAGTCGGGACACGTGGGTGACTTCCCACGTACAGGGCTAAGAGTTGAGCTCTTCTCTGAGTATTTCTATGAGGTCTTGTTGGTTGACGGGACGTATTGATGTGGCAGATCTGATACTTTACTGTTGCGGGGTCAAAAGCAGGGGGTTTCTTTTTTTTAGTAGACAATGACGATGGGATGTTGATTGAATGAACTGTGCTTGACGGAGACAGACTGTGTGCCTTGACATGTGTGTGCAACCATGGTGTACTCAGAGAAGGAAACATCAGTTTGATGGATTCTCACAGGGGACTCATGACAGCTGAACTGTTATATTTTCACTCATGTGTTGTTGGGTATTCTCTAAAATGTACACAAATCTCTTGTGCTTTTTCTGATTGCAGTAACAGAGATTAGTGGGAAAAGAGCAGAGTGTAGACCTACTGTAGGCCAGAGACCATGCAGCAGCAAGTTGATATCTCATTTAATCACTTCTGATCACCACAGTTTGTGCAATGTTCATCCTGTTAGAACAGGTCAGGAGGGAGAGTGCTAGATTAAGACATCTGTCTGTCTGTCTGTCTGTCTGTCTGTCTGTCTATCTATCTATCTGTTTAACATTGCAGGCATAAGGGTCTTGGCAGTTTAGTTATAAATATACACTGATGTTTGTAGACATACGTCATTATTAATTAATTAATTATTATTAGCTGGTTAATCTAGATTAACAATAAAAGCTTCATTGCCCATTGGGGTGGTTCTTTAAAAACATCAATGGTGTGCTAATGGTCTTTAACGCCATTTCTTTTTTAACTGAACCATGCCTCTCTCAGATGCCTTCACTCTCTACTCTGATTGGGAGCGCTCTCGTGCACATGCGCGCTAACTGTAATGTCATCCAGAAGTTGTCCAGTGTGGTACCCTGACTGGACGCCTCTGTGCTCTATTGTCAAGACCAAGGACACCCGAACACTCGCACGCGGCAACCGAGCCTCGACCGGACACAAGCTACCGAATACTACCGAATACCGTCTCCGTGGTGAGTAACGAGTGTGCAGTATATGATGAGATCGCCTCCCGGTACGAGGTGTCTAGAGACAAAGAGGTTTTATTTATGAGGGGAGCGACACGGGTATTTTGCTACATATCTATCTCAACGTGCCTCTGCCCAGCTACTGTTAAAATATCGAACTGCTAATTGGCTGATTGAGCTAACACGGTGCTACTTTACATCAGCTTATCCTCAGCTTCCGCGGTCGTTTTTCCTCCCTCTCATACGACAGCGCGCAACATGAAAATGACCAACACCAGAGGACGTATTTTACAGTGTCATTCACTTATGGCGTGATGCTGGCGCTATTACATCTGCGCGCGGTATCACGGGTGAAATTAACAAGGCTGACCAGTCGTTCTGGGTTAGTCGGTGGAGGAGAGACGGTGATGTTGAAATTGAAATAGCCGTGTCTCCGACAAAACTGCATGTGGCGAGCTAATTGTGTTCTTTCCCTGTACCACGCTGAGTGAGTTACACATGCTCGTGACGGGCAGTGCTGAATGGAGAGATCTCACGCGGTGGACCAAACCAGTGACTGCTATTCTGAAATGTCACATCCCATATGGGGTGACAGGGTCAAGTCCCTGAATCTACCAGCTCCAGGGGTGCTGTTCTGGAGTTGAACCTGACCTTTGATCTACCTGGAGGGGTGAAAGTGACATTCATTCATGCTTGCTGGACTGAGAGGCCTGGAAATGTAGTAGATTGTAGTAGATTATTGTATTACATCTTGACTGATATATGGAGTGTAGCTATTCCATGATAAGCAATTTCATACTTTCTTTACTAGACCCAATTGTGCCTTCACCAGGCTTGATCCAGGGAGTAGTGGGAACTGTCTCATGTTGCACAATTTGTTGTGTTTTTTTTTCACCCCAGAGCCATACTTTTGAATTCATGACCAGAAAACCAAGTGTAGAACTTAAGACAATCACCTAGACAGCAGTGCAACTTTGGAAGTGCATCAGGGAATGAGAAGAGATGTGGTTTGAAGATTTTTGAGAAGACGTTAGTGAGATGCAGCAGAGAGCATAACTGATACAAGAGGAATGTTGTTTGAGTCTGAGGTGGAGGTTGAGGGAGGGAGATCGAATGAGTGGATACATGTCAGTGGTGTGTGTGAAAGAAAGCGTGGTAATGATTAAGAGGGGAAACCGCAAGTAGAACCAGATGTGTTCAACCTGGAGTCTTTAGTCTCAGTGCCACATCACTTCGACGTCCAAAGTTTACCAGCTACATTTCATCACATTACATTTCATTAAAGTTTTTAGAATAGAAAAGAGGCTGGACGATGCTTTGTACCTGTGGCTGCTGGAGTAGACTAACTCATTGCTGGCTGGGGGCTGATTGTAATTTCATACCCTTTTCAAACTGGGAGATAAGTTGGGGTGATGATGGGGGGGTCTAGACCAGAGGGCAGCTCTGATGTTGGTAGGCATGCCAGAATACAGGTGACCTTTCTCTGCAGTCACCTTTCTAATGCACACAGTATTCCTCAACACACTAACAAGCTTTTAAAAAAATTTTTGCTCGCATGCCTCACATGCCACAAGGCAGGCTAATAAATTCAGGCTGTGAGGCCGGGGTCTTCGAATGGTTTTCTGTGTGGGTGGGTTTGTGGGTGCATGTACGTGCCGAGTGCGCAGAGTGCGGATATATGGCTGCATGTCAGTTCTGTCTTGGTGTGTACGCGTTTGCTGTGCACTCAGGAGTGTAAGTGTGTGACACAAAGATATTGGGGGCTAAGCACGGGGGAAATGTTAGCATTAGCTTACGTCTGTGGGAGTGAAGTAGTCATTAGTGCTAAGCTGACATGTATTAGACAGGCTTTTGGCAGTAGAACAGCTTTATAATGCTTTATAATATGTTGAGAGGGTGACAAAGCAGCCATTATTTTCTGTTCATTCTTCACTCCCGATCTCCTTCCTCGTCTCATGTCATTACCTGTTTGTCGTACCTGTTCGTTGGAATTTAGCTTTGTCATGTCATGTCATGATGACGCTATTAAAAAATATTGTGGAAAGAAAGAATCTTGGCTCACAGTGAAATTGTCATTTAAATACAGTGTGATGCATTGCCTCTCTGCCAGCTACGAGTGCCTCACACTCAATAACTCACTCAGACCCACTAAGGAATGAGGAGAATCCTGCCTGATCCTCTGCCCACTTCTCTTTCTTCCTTCTCACATGTTTTCTATGAATGGCTTCAGTATCCTGCCTTTCACCTTCACTACTTGGGGGAAATTTGGAAATCCAGCAGGCCCATCTGACAGTGATAAAACATCTTTCAGCAGCATTATGAGAGCAGTTTTCATGGAGTTTGAACTCTCTGTTGGTGGGGTCATTCGGTTATCTCAGAAACAAAGTGAGCTAACTGCCCAGTTTAGGGCACATTTGTGTTTGTCATACAATTTTGTAATATTTAAGCTGCTGAAGATGATTATTTGTTGTTTGATAGGGATTCCAGGTCGCGTCTGGGCCTCTCTGTGCTTTGGTAAAGGGAATGCTTGTTACTGCAGAGCTGAATGGCCTCATTGATAACTCCTTGAGGAGTTGCCCTGCTTCACTGGCAGCCACACACACACACACACATACACACACACACACACACACACACATCCCTCCAAACTCCAGCACAGAGCAATGGGACCTCATGCACAGGGGAGTTAGCAGCATAACTCCACTCCCAGTGGTGAGGCCTGCTTCCTATTATGAGTGGGCCCCAAACTATCGTATTCTTCCTCCGGCTCTTTTCCACTTAAGCAGCTAATCCAAGTGATGTGCCTGTGTGATGAACCTACGACCCAAAAGGTTTCAGAGCCTGTGACGCGCTACTCTGGGAAGACCTCCAATGCAACATTCAGCAGTTTTCTCAAGGAGTACTCAAGGTCCTAAAGTGGAAATGTTAGGAGCACAGCAATAAAAACGGAGGAGCACGGTCTGGGAAATTCAACAAAATTCAATGCTCTTTTCCTAGAAGTTTATTCGGGGTACCTTACACTACTAAAATGGAACATGAGAGGGGTGTCTTGTCCATGCCAGTGTTCCTTGGTCCTTCGGACGACCTCTCTGTTCCCAGATTCACTGGCAGCACCACGTCTCTGTCAGTGAGTGAGTCACTGACAGGCTACAACTGGGTCACAACACAAATAGACTAAAACCTCATCAGACTGTTGGATTCATTCAGTGTGTTGTTTTATAAGAGTTGAGAAAAAAAAATGCACTGACCTTTTAAGGTTTCAGATGAGTTTTGAGCTTTCTCAAAAATGATCAGAAGAAGTAGAGAAGGAATATTGGGCCCTCTTGCTGTCTGAGGACATGGGGTATTTTCTAGGATAATCTAGCAAGGCTGCAACATTTTCTACAACAAGGTCTTGGGAAGATTTTGATCCTCCTACAACCCACCTTTGAGTCCCAAACCTCTTTTTGATGAACTTTCCCTCAGCTTCTACCCCTTTTTAAAAATGGTCGTTTAAATAGTTGATTCTCCTAGAGTGGGGTTACTGGCTCAGTGTAGCTGTAATACTTCTTCTTTGGCTCCCGTCGCTGGACCGAACACAGACAGGTCGAGTTATGGTAGTTGAATGACAGTTGTGGCCTTCCTGATCCCAGAAGAATCCACATGGCACACATTCAGGTACACAAGCACAAACACAATAAAGTACATACACACAGTCTGCTACACGAAAAGGTCAAATCAACACCTGTCTGTGCGTGTGTGCGTGCGTAGGTGTTTGCGTGGGTGTGTGAGTGTGTGGGTTAGTGTGTCTGCCCCCTTGAACAGCAGCAATGCCTCTGTGGAAGTTTTAATTGGACTTTAATAAACGTAAACCCACAGGAGACACAATCCACAAATATGTCAGTATCCACAAACAATACTTTTTCACCTGTGTCTTGTAAAATGACTAATAACTAATGTAGAACAAATGTGAAAATAAAATCTTCCATGGTTCCAGGTCATAGAAGGAGGCCGTTTTCATTATCAGACCAGCAGTGAAGTTGCTGCTGTATTGTAGGTAGACACACGCCTGTAAACCATGATGAAGAGGAAGACATGGAGGTGGTGGTGTCCTCCAAACTGTGTTTCATGTGCTTCCTTTGTTGAGCTTGGGTGTATGACTAAAATAACTTTGGAAGAAATACATACTGTATAAATGTAGTCTAGCTTTAAAAAGTTATATTGATAATTTGTTTTTTTTTAATTTTATTTGCATGTTGGCACATGACCACATTTGCCCTACTGATGTAACCTATCTGTAAACTAGGTTATATACAGTAGGTAGGTTACATCAGCTTACAGCTTGGTTACATTAGTAGTTCTCTATAGGTGCGCCATGGAGGAAACTCATTTAGATTTTGCTCGAATATAAAGAATATCACTGTCAAAACGTTTAATTTTACAGTTGATGTCATTAAAACAGGCGAGCACATTATTTCTTCCAAGATAATGCATTCTGGGCCTTGACCAGAATTGTGGTTTTTGTCAGACCTGAGGGACACACGGCGAGAAAACTGGCTGCAGTGTTTATCCTGTAGTCATCACATTCCTCCAGAGTACAGGAAGGCCATTCTGCAGCGGGTTCTTCTGTCAGCACCCCGAGCTCAGCATACTGACCCATAGGCTACCATGGATGGTTAGCTTGCTTGTCCCTTGGTGATCAGTAGCATTACAAGTAGTTATTTCTTCTTCTTTCTTTCTTATTTAAGTGATAAGTTATTTATGTGAATGTAGTTGCAGTGAAACAAGACCCAAGGCTAGGTCTGACCTGGAGCTCCAGTGTCCACCCAGGGAGAGAGATGGATGTGTGTTTGCACAAGCATGTGAGAGTATACATGCCTGTGTGTTAGTGAGGTCACTGGGAGATTGGCTATGTGGCAAACAACTCTGTGAGCAACATGAGACGGCCAGCCTATCTTTACCAGGCTTCCTCTTTGACCTCTATCAGTCCTAGTTAATAATAATGATATAGTGTTTTAACCAGGATGATGTTTGGATGGGGTTTGAGTACCCCCTCCAAAATGTCTTGGGTGGTCATTTGCTTGTCTGGGAGGGAAATGATGACCCAGAGACTGCATCACACACTGTACTGAATGTCACCTATTGAGGTCAATGTCTGGTTGTGCTTGTGTCATTGTTGAACAACCTTGGGCCTCTGGACTGGGTTCATTCGGTGACTGTTGGAGGTTTTGTAACCTGCATTCTCTTGGCTTTGGGGCCAAGGGCAGTGATGTTTGCTGCTAAACAGAAACAGACGCACGCAGATACAAACACAAACACAGACCGATTACATGGATTTTGATTGAGAGGTGTTATGGTTGGAGGATTCTGAGGTCTGTTTGATCACACAGGATCAGATCGGGGAGCGCTTGTCTACACAGCACCCAGACACACTGAAGACTGACCCGTCCCACTATAAAGGCTAACCCTGACATTGTAGTGAACACAACAGACACAACACACACCAGCACTGTGCAGTGTGTCTGACATTTGTATGCTCGATAATGTGACACAAGTATAATGACATGGAGGAAGTAAAACTGCCTGTACGGTTGTACGCTGGGTGCGCGCTGGCTGTGGTGACCGCGTGTTTCGTTTCTGACGTCAGCCATTTGACTGTTTGTTTGTCCCGAGTGAAACAGACGTCTGCATTTGTTGACTACAACTCTGATCCATTTTATTGGATACACAAAATACATAGGAGAGACATCTGTCGGAGGATGGCAGCTATAGCAGCCACCTCTGCAATAAAATGAATTCTCTTCAATGAAGGGAAGGCTGACTAAAATGTAGTAGTTTAAAAGCACAGTAAATCTTGTTAGATTAGCCCACGCAATAGCCTGCGAAAATTTGTGCCCCTGGAAAAAGTTGGGAAACCAGTATGCCAGTATGATTACTCAATAACGCGCTGTGGACACACATTTAACCGCTCCCCTGAAAGATCTATGAATTCATGCTGGTATCAAAGTGACACATCATGTAACACATTGTTCCCTCTCACACACACATAAGTCAGTTGAGAGGCGGTGAGACAGGCTGTATCCTGTTAGAAGAGATGTTGCACAAAAGTGGAAGCTTTAATGATCCCTGTGGGAGTAATAGGGTACAGCAAAGTAAATAGAATATACAAATAAGAATAGAGCAAATTGGTGGGTTTTAATCATAACATAACCAGTAATTACAACACTAGAACATATTAAAAATATAGGTATATATGGGTATTTGGCAGTTTTGCTATTGTTAGCTAGTCCTTGAAGTCAATCTGCCCAGTGGAGTCCCAGAGATTAGGTTTCAGTCCACTGAGGTGAAGCTACAGCCTCCTGTCTTTCTGAACTAAGACATCTGATTCTGGCGATTCTTGTCTGGTAATGGAAAAGGGAATCGCCATGTTTCCTTAATCCTTGCAAACCAAATCTACAGGAAATAAGAGAAGAAATGGAATCTTTCACAGCTCATTGTGTCTCAGTCTGCAGTATTTAGTTGTGAGTTTCAAATATTGCTCTCTGTTTGTGTGTGGTGGAGTGGTGTGGTGTGTGTGTGTGCAGAATCGATGTGTAAGTATAGATTAAAGAGTCTTGCAGGTAAAAAAGCATTGCGCTGTAGAGCTTTCCTTCCAGGAATTGGAGCACATGCACATTGACAAACGGGTTTAGGTGTGTGTAGTAATATGTACCCCATCTGCTTAACTTAAAATGTGCCACTTTAAAGTAGAGCGGCCTCACATGTTGCAGCTCTGCAGAGTGCAGACCAGCGGGGAGTTGTTGGGGCTCTGTCTCTTTATCTTTATCTTTGTCTCTCCTTCTGGGCCTTCTGCACTCTTGAAGTGGAGCCAAATGGAAGAGCAGTTATTTCTCAAATCGGGCTCTCACAAGACACTAAGATCTCCATGTTTCCAGTCGGTGATACACAGACTTATACTCTCACTCATATACTCAGGCACTTAAACACAAAGGATTTGTCTCACTGTTGTGACTTTTAGACAGGTTTTCTATGACTAACTCCTTTTATGTTGGAGGGGGACAAAAGCAGGGCCGTGAGCAGCACTAAAGACTCCTACATAGCAGTCTAAGTTTAAACCATAACGTGAGTGGACCTTTGAGTGTGTGTGTGTGTGTGTGCACCTTTTTAATTGTTTATACACTATTATTTATGGTGAAGAGAGAAAGGAACGTAAATAGAGGGGAGTCATAATTGTACATGTTATAACCATTAGCACACCAAACCATCAGGATGCCCTGTGATCAGATCTGAGTTAACCAGTTACTGTAACATGCTGATAGTGTAATGATTGGTGGGACATGCTTGTTTATAGCAGGATCTAGGCTAAATGCCATGTAGGGGAGCCAGAGGCCTGGCGGCTCTAACTACTACAAGCTGAAAACAAGCCTGGCTAGACCCTTGCCCCATTAGTTGTCACATCATTTCCCGCAAACAACATTTCTGTTGTTCTTTTTGCAGCTTGTTGCCTACAGGCATAGCTTGTGTGGCTAATTTCATATAGGGCTATATGGCACCCTGACTTACAATAAGTGCATTCAACGTAGGTAGGCACGAGAACTACTAGTCTTCTTAGTATATATGCACATAAGGTGAATAACCCCTCTGTTTGGTTTAGCCTGTCTGCTGCCGGTATGTTGGCATATGGCCCGGCAGATGTTCTTCTCTCTCACCACGCCAACACACAAAAAAACATGAATCATAAATCTGTCTCTATCTTATTTCCTCCCTCTTTCCCTGTGCTTATCATCCTCTCTCTCCCCTCTCTCCCCTCTCTCCCATAGTTTGCAGTAGAGAGTTAGTCAGGAAGTAAGATCCAGTGCCAAGAACTAAGGAAGGACAGAGGATGTTTTTTCTCTCTCACCATCTTGCCCCATGTTTCAGCCAGTGTCTTTTCTCACACCCTCTCTCTGCTCTCCTCCCCCACAGGTCCTAGTGTGAGTCCTGATCCCAGCTCACCCAGTCCGACTGAGTCATAAAGTCTCATAAAGCCTCCAAAGTCCAGCCAACCCCCAACAGCGGCCTTCGTCTCCATCCTCTTCCTGCTCCTCCCTCTCCTCTTGAGCAGACATGCCTCCAGCGATGGGCGGGCCGATGGGTTACACCCCTCCCGAGGGTGGCTGGGGCTGGGCGGTGGTGGTAGGAGCCTTCATCTCCATCGGCTTCTCCTACGCTTTCCCCAAGTCCATCAGCGTCTTCTTCAAGGAGATTGAGGTCATCTTCGAGGTCACGCCCAGCCAGGTGTCATGGATCTCCTCCATCATGCTGGCTGTGATGTACGCTGGAGGTGAGTAGCTGATGTGTGTGTGTGTGTGTGTGTGTACTCGTGTGTGTGCAGGTTGTGTTTGGCTGGAGGAGTGTGCTGATGTTTATTGTGTGGCTGGTAGTACCATTTCTTTCTGCATGCGTGCGTGACAGATTTAGCGGAGTTTCTTATCTTTCACCCTCCACTGAAGTGAAGCAATAACAAACAATTTTCCTCACCCTTCGCTCACTCCCTTCGCACCTTCACACACAGGCAGCGCACTCTCAGCTTTAGTGAGACCCGCTGCTGATGGGAGAGCAGGAGAGGAGATGGAGAACTGGAGAAGGCAGGATGAAATGGATATACTTGGGAGTGCTTGCAAGCAACATATGAAAACAAACTGATATTTGTGGTGCTGGAATCCCAGGAATCCTACCGGGGAGCTTTCAACAGGGGAAAGCACATTGAAATAATAATAAGTTATATTGTACTTAAAGTTTACAAAGTGCTTTACCAACATTTACAGGCAGACAAACAACAATTAAACCATAAGAAGCAAAATTCACACGTGGTGTCTCAGTAGTTAGCACTGTCACCTCACAGCAGGAAGATCCTGGGTTCAAGTCTCAGCCCTGGACCTTTCTGTGTGGAGCTCATGTGGGTTTCCTTCAGATTTTTCCTCCCACAGTCGAAAGACAAGTCAGGTGCCTTGGAGGCTCTAAATTACGCATAGGTGTGTTTGTTTGTCCAGGGTGTTTCCCTGTTTTCTACCCAAGGCATGCTGGGATAGGCTCCAGCGCCATGGCCCCGAATAGGAACGAGTGGATAAAGGCAATGAATGAATCTGTGCTTTTAATGGCTGGACAGTAAAAACAGGGGTGCGTAGGCCCAAACATCCAGTGAAGACCAGGTGCAAGGGGAGGTCGCGCTCTCAAATGGAGGAAAAAACTTTCAAAACTTTCAAAGTACTCATAATGGGGTAACTATAACATGTTTTGCACTCCTCCACTGGAGAAGGTCATTTTACTGGTCAGATGTAGACCAGTTACCATTTCGTATAAATGGTAACTTTGCATTTCAACATCTCAGTTAGAGAAGTTATTTCAAGTCATCCATCCTGGTTAAGTCATTATATGAAATCAAGTCCATGAAAGTTCCTCTTAGGTGTTGATTTAAGATGAAACTGAATTAACTAGTTCCTCAGGCAGGGCGTTCCACAGCTGAGGGGCCCTGATAGCCAAAAGTGCCACCACTTAGATTGTAGGACGGTCAGACGGGCCCTGACCGAGGATCTAGCTAGAGGCCAGAATTGCTTTAGGCCTAAACCTGATTGGTAAAAAACAGTAAATCCTTCCACTTAGTCAAACATTTATTTGCACTGGCGCAGCAACAGCCTTCCCAGTTTCACGTTTTTAAGACACAATGTAAGAAAGAGAGGCGTTGACACAGTTTCAGGCTACGGTTTCACCCATCCACCCAGGTTCCTCATTCCCTTTCATGATTTAAAGAGCATCACACAAAAGAAAGGGCAAGAGAGGGAGAGAGGGAGAAAGATGGGGTGTAGCTGAGAGAGGCTGATAATTCGGTCCACTTTCACCAGCTCTGCCACACTGACTGAGCTGAACAGTCTCACTCTTGTTTACCCCTGTGACACACACACACACACACACACACACACACACGTAAAAATTATACTCTCCCCCTTGTACATGTGAGAGTGAGTAAACCCCCTCCCTAATTTGATTTAGTGATTTACAACTCTCAGCCCGCTGTGTTCGTCCTCTCCTCCTCCTCGTGGTTTTTCTTTGGCTGTCGTCTCTCCTCTTTCTCCATATCTGCAAGTGGAAGGCACGTACTACCGTCATGCTCCCCATTACTGTGTCTAACTATAGTACCTATTCCTCATGAGACTTCACTTATTCAATTATTATTATTCAATAGGTCAGGGTTGTTTGGAAGGGGAACTGCTGTTGTTGAAGATAAGGAGGAGTCACAGTTGTTTTTCTGATCTGTGGGTGTTGACTGCGCAGTAGCCATGACCTCAATCACACTTCCCTATCTGCTACGTCGGGCTGTCTGGATTGGTACAAGACACCTCTGTGAGTCGCCAGTTGATGATGTCATCACGCTTGTGGTTTGAGTGAGGCAGTAGGCCTGGCCTGTTAACACTGGGCTTAAATGACACACTCACTGGTTAGACGTGAGGCGCTGCACGTACTCTCAAACACACCCACCACACATGCTCATTCATAATGAAAGCTCAGTGATGTCGGGGGCAGCTGACTGACAATGTGTCTGCTAACAATGAGCAGAATACTTTGCACAGAGTGGGTGAGTGACAGAGAGGCCAGAGAAAACAACAAATTGAGATGAAAGTGATTAAAAGTGAAGCATTAATATCAACTAAAGTGAGCTGGGTGGGGGTTGCTATGAAGGAAGGAAGGGGTTTTTGTTTTTTTAAAGACTGATTTTTTTACTCAAACATAAATAGAGTGGTGCAGGGATGACGTATTTTTGTAGGCCAACCCGGAAGTTAGCATCGCCCTGGTTCCCTCGACAAAAAGACAATCTGATTTTTGCATTGGATTTTGGATTATTGCAGAAAATAAGCAAGATAATCTTCACAAATGAACACCACCTATATGATTTTTGAAGCGTAAATGCAATCACCAGAAATAAAAAGCTAACGTTAGGCTATAAGCGAACTACACCACTGTCGCATGACTTTAACGTACCCACCACTAAAAATACTATAAACTGATAAATCTACAAGTTGGAAAGTTTGAGTTAGAATAGTTTGGAAGAGCGCGAGTATAAACACAACTAGAGGCTGTAAAGGCAGACTAGTGAGTAGATGAGTTTCCGTGTTCGGCGTGATGCGTTTAATGTCCCCTGACAACCTCTGTAGTCTCATTTAGCCACTTGTTAGCAACCACCTTGTTAGCAAGTCCTCAAATAATTCTGGAGAAATTCAGTTAGACTGCAAATTGATGAAATTGTCATGAAAGACGAGACAACATGGGTCCTGCCTAGAGAAATGGTTTGAAAACCACCACGTAGACCAGTGAAAGGAAGACATGTTTAATTTTAGACTGTTGTTTTTCTTCATGCTGCATGCGCTGTTATCTTGTCACTGATAACAGTGCTAATAAGGTGTTCAAGATAACAAGTGTTTTCACACGTGGTCTGTTTCAGATATTTAAGTGAAGTAAGAATGACTCAACCATTTCTTACAGATGTAAACAGCCTAAATGAACTCAGAGCCCTCTGAAACAGCTGAAAGTGATACGTCTCTGGGCAGTGGTCCGAGAGTCGAGTTTGGTGTCCAGTGAAGAAAAATGTGAGACTAAAATTAAAAATGTCAAAGTCTCCCTTTAAGACCCTTGGTACAGCACATAGACTGAGTGTGAGCTCCTGATGTGATTGGTACATATACCATCTGCCCTTTGAGCTTTGGTCTGTCTGGTCTGTCTGTTCAGTATGGACCTGTGCAGTCTCTTGACTGTGGGCAGCTATGTGGCCATGGTTATGGTTGTGTATGTGGTCTTGTAATGTAGTGAGACACTGAACTAAGGCCTATTGGTGCATGGTCCGCTGCATTTGTCCACTTGGCAGAGTCCCACTTTGTCACGCCATGCAGGACTGACTGGTGTCCCCATCTCATTTCTAGCGCCCCCAAAGCACTGTCACATAAGACCCAGATCGTCCCACTGTAGGTGCCAGAAGTGCGTAACGCAACTTGTGGGCATGATAACACTTAGACGGTGGGGGGGCCCTGTTTGGTGCCTTGCCCAGAGAAAGACAGTTTGAGTGTGTGTGTGTACATGTAAGCTTAGGAGAAGGACAGGAGATTTCTGCTCACTGATGCAGCAAATTAATACACTCATAATAGTGATCAGCTAACCATTGGCTTCTGACACCGAACAATACAGCTACAGAAAAGTCATGTGTAGCACGTTTAGGGATCTTAACATCTCCTAACATCTCCACTGAAGTAAAAGAGAGAAGAGTGACAGACTTTCCCACAAAATGTCCGACAGTATCGTGAGTGCATACATTTTGAAGCATGGTTAGCCCCAGTTGAACAGACCTGAATAAAGACGGTCCAGATGGAGGGATATTGATCTGTGAGTAATTTGACTGGTGGAGGAATATCCTGCATAACGTCTAGGGCCAATCCATTCAGCTGTTTGAGAGAGAGAGAAATAGCACCTGACAAATCATCCCTCTTTTATTTATTTTCTGGGGAGACTGACTCATCACCAGCTCTTAGTCTCCTCATCCTCTTCTTCAAATGACTAATAGGTCATGTTTTTAAAGCTAAATTAGCCGTTTGATGGACGGTGGAATAAAACAAGCTTGTAGAATCGAGTCAGGAAGATTCTCAACATTCATTCACACTTGGTGTTCCTCACCGTTGTCAGTATTTGGTAGACCTGAGGAAAGGTCTTTTCTCTTCACCCGACTTCACCCCCACCCTGCTGTTCTCTCTTTCACAGAGAGAGAGCAAACTAATTGTTTATATAATATCTAGTCACTGCCCCCTTTGTCTTCTGCCAGGACCGCAACAAAGACTGTCACAGCTGATTTGTGTCTCTGTGTGTGTGTGTGAGAGAGAGGATGCAGACTCATTCCTTTCCTTGTTTTAGTTTTGTTTGCTTTTTCTTTTGCCATCAACATCAACACAAAAAAAGGAAAAGCCACGTGTGTCTGTGTCGGCATGCCGTGCATCTCTAGTGCCTTTGTATCACGATGCATGTGACAGCAGAGCCACATAGTTCCCTCCCTATTCAGTGCGTGGCACCTTTTTAAAGTCTTGTTTGACTGCAACATGGAAAACCCACCACCCCAAACATGGCAACCCACCAAGACTTGCCTTTGTGCCACACGGCCAGACCCTCACTGACAGGCAGAGCACTTTAGCTAAGCGTCTGAGGGGAAAGAATTTAGTGAGTACGTGTGTGAATGCTCCTGCAGGCAAGCACGTGTCCTGCCAGTGTGGTCGGTTGCCAGATTTCGAGGGCACCGAGGTCCACGTGAAGGGGTTTAGAGCCCAGACGGCCTGCGAGGACTTGGAGCTGGCAGTGCCCTGAAGAAGGGCAATAAGACATACTGGTTACTGAAGAACACTGCTCATCTGTCTTCATAGCTCATTCACATTCTCTCTGTCCTTTTAATTTTTCATCTACCGCTCTCTCTCCTTCACTATCGCTTTCCCACTCCTCTCCTATGGGAAATCCACTTTACGCAACAGCTGGACACTCACACACTCACACACTCACACACATTATATGCTTCTCAGACATAATCTTCAGCCAATTTAGGCCTGAGGAGAGGAATACTTGGTTTCTTCTGCTCTTGTTTCTCTCTCTCTCTCACTCTCACTCTGTCTTTCTCTCTCTCTGCCATTCACTCACTGTACTTGCATGCAGAAACGTTGCACTCAGAGTTATAGTACTTTTATTAAGTTGTATTCAGCAGAGCCAGGGTCAGTCTGGATCCATGTGAAGGCCCATTCATAGGAGGCTTGGCAGGCAGGCCGAGACACGTGGAACGCCTTGACCGCTCTCCTCTATTCTCTTCCTTTCCTCTCTGAAGCAGCTTTCTATTTTCCCCTCCCTCCATTCTCTTTGTCTTTCGTTTGCATCTGTTTCCAGTAAAATCTCTGTTGGCTCTGTGCTATATCACACATCTCACCGCCTGGCCCCCCCTCCTCTCATCCCGCCTCTTGGCTTCCCTCCCTCCTCCCTTCCCTTCCCAACATGCATGCAACAACGCAATCGTTTACTGTGCCTGTGTTTTATCTTTGGCGCCATAGCACCACCTGCTGGTGAACAGTTGGCATGGTCAGGTTGTGTTTATTACATTTTACTTGCTATATTTACGTAATAGGCTTGTGGGAATTGGTCAGTATACCTGTTTAACCCGCTATATTTGTTCAGTAATACATTCAGGTTCCACATGTCGTCCACAATCACTTCTTATTGAGCCCAATAAATATGTTATTATTTATTATATTTATATTTATATTTATTATATACGACTCAACACTGCACTGATCAAATTCATTAGATCCATGTATGATATGCATTGCCTCCATTTGTCCCTCCCTTTGTTCCCCCCAGGTCCAATCAGCAGTATCCTTGTGAATAAGTTTGGCAGTCGACCAATCATCATACTGGGAGGCTGTCTGTCAGGGTCGGGGCTGATCGCGGCCTCCTTCTGCAACACTGTTGAACAGCTCTACTTCTTCATAGGAGTGGTGGGAGGTCAGTACCGTACCTTTCTCCAGCTTAAATGTGCCACATGCAAGCTGTAAAAGTTTTCCATTTATAGTTGAACCTATTATAGCATTTAATTGCTCATGTAATAGGTTGCTTTACAAACTCATCACTTTAAAGACTTATATCCCTCCTCTCTTCCCCCATCCCACCACTTCTCTCTCCAGGTTTGGGACTGGCGTTCAACTTGAATCCAGCCCTCACTATGATTGGTAAATACTTCTTTAATCGTCGGCCCATCGCTAACGGCATCGCTATGGCAGGCAGCCCTGTCTTCCTGTCCACCCTGGCTCCTCTCAACTCCTGGCTGTTTGACCATTTTGGGTGGAGAGGCAGCTTCCTCATACTGGGAGGGCTCCTGTTCAACTGCTGCGTGGCTGGCTCGCTCATGCGTCCCATTGGACCCAAACCCCAGCCGGCCAAGCCCGACTCAGAGCTGGGTGAGTCCAAGGCGGCAGACGGCGCGCTGCAGCCTCCGCCCAAGAAGACGGTGCTGCAGACCATCAACTCTTTCATCGACCTGACGCTGTTCAAACACCGCGGCTTCCTGCTCTACCTAATGGGCAATGTTGTCATGTTCTTTGGCCTCTTCGCACCCCTCGTCTTCCTGACCAACTATGCCAAGAGCAAGGGCATCAGTAAGGAGAAGTCGGCCTTCCTGTTGTCGGTGCTGGCCTTTGTCGACATGTTTGCCCGGCCCTCCATGGGCCTGCTGGCCAACACCAAGTGGGTCCGGCCCAGGATACAGTACTTCTTCGCTGCTGCGGTCCTCTACAACGGAGTGTGCCACGTGCTGGCGCCATTGTCGGTAGACTACACCGGGTTTGTAGTCTACGCCCTCTTCTTTGGGTTTGCGTTTGGCTGGCTGAGCGCAGTGCTGTTTGAGACGCTGATGGACCTGGTGGGGGCACAGAGGTTCTCCTCAGCCGTGGGCCTGGTCACTATTGTGGAGTGTGGGCCCGTGCTGCTCGGCCCCCCCGATAACAGGTGAGAGACGGGACACGTGAACTATTCATTTAGCCATTTATCATCCAAGTTTTTGTAGATATTGTACACTTGTCGATGGTATGATGGCAAGTCAATGACCGAAACAGCGACCAGTGAGTGTTAAACCTGAAGCATCTCTCTCTCTCTCTTGTCCACCTTCAGGTAGTTTCTATAACTATTACCACCACTACGACTACACCTACATCTCCTGCGGGATCATCCTCATAGTCTCAAGTGTCATCCTCTTCGTGGGAATGGGCATCAACTACCGCCTGCTGCATCAAGAGAAGAAACAGGAGGAGAAACGGGCGAGGGAGGAGCCCAAGGAGGAGCGCACAGCCATGCTGGCGCCGCCCTCGCCCTCGAAAGCAGAGGGGGAGCTGGAGGAGAACAACGTGCCGGCGGCCGCCATGCTGGACGACGTGGCGAAGATGGATGAGGACAATGTGTAGGGAATGAAGACGGACTCTCAAGGAAGACGCTCACGCACACACCGCATCACACGCTTCACACTGACACGCACACACACACAGAAACACGCACACACCTTGCAGTCTCACAACCACACACCTATTTTAGAGAGAGATAATACTTTGTACCCTTATACACAACCTTGAAGCCACACACACACACACACACACACACACACACACACACTTTATCATGTGCTGCTGTGAGGATATCATGGAGCCATGGTTCGCTGTATAGAGACCTCTGGTAGTGGCATTGGATGTGCCTTGGTCAAATGAAGTCCTCTAGAAGCACGCAGACATTTAAGCAGATAGATGCACAACAGACAGACTGACTGTAAATCAAATAGCTGTCGTTATGGTCAAAACCTTGCCCCCCTCCACACACACACACACACACACACACACACGCAACTCAAAGTGAGGCTCAGAGACACACAGTACTTAGACATACCGTACATATTGCTTCACTCCTCAAGGGCTGGATATGAAATAAGACAAAAGGACACATCTCTCTTACATTTATCCGTGGGAGTTAAAGAATTTGCCAGGTTTTCTCAACGGTGTGGTGAAAAACATTTGCGCGAAAACCTGGAAGTTCACCAACAATACAACAACTAGTACTGTTTATACCAGTAGCAGTGATATTAGCCTGTAGTGAAAGAGGTAAAATAATAATAGTAATCAATAATGAAATAGACGTCTGGAAAAGTATGGAATTAAGTAAAGGAACCATGAACACGGCTTGGTGGTCTGATGATGTAAGACTACAAGGTTATCAGTCTAGTTGTGTGCAGTGTAGAGGGCGTGTTCTGGCTGTGTATTTGTACATAAATGTGCACTGTGTGTCATTGTATGTTTTACACTCTCCAACCAGAACAGCTCATAATACGCCCAAGTATTGATGAAGGCAAGACACACTTTAACATTAGCGCTCACACAACGAAGACCCGGCGCCTCGCAGACCAGCTGCTGTGTGACCAGTAGTACGTGACTGCTCACAGTATTAAATCACACCACATGCTGCTTTGTGGGACATAATAGGCTGTGAGTTTACTAGATGGACTAAAAAGTGGGATTAATGTGTGTGTGTGTGTGTGTGTGCTTTGACCTGCCCTGCTGTGGTGCCAAATTAAGAAAAATCTCACTGAGTAATCGTACACAACCCTGACCCTAACCCCGTTGATCTTAAGAGTCACGACTGTCTAGGTTTTTTATTATTAATAATACACAATAGTTTTACAATTGTATCAGCAAAATCTATTTTAGCTCACTGAAAAATGACAATCTGACTACAAGTAATCTTTGTAATCTTGTTTTTAATGTATTTGAGTGAGTGCACGTCTGTTAGCGAGAGAAAATGTGCATTTGTACCTGTCAGCAAACTTCATTCAAACTTCATTCAAACCACCTGTCTTTCAGTTTGTCAAAACGAATGTACGTTTGAAGTTAGAAATAGGCAGATACAGATACTCAGTCATGATCAGAAATGCATTGACCTTATGGCCAACTGTTGAAGCACTTCTGGCTCCTGCCTTGTTTTATCAGTAGCCAGCAGCAGAGGGCACAGAAGGCGTGAGTATGTAACCCTCTTTGACCCAAATAAGCTTTTTCAGAGTCATCTTAAATATTTTTACAGGAAAATGAAAGTTTTTAAACAATTGATGCTTGCTGGTTTAGGGTTTTTAAACTTTTCCTTTCCCTAAATATTGCTTGGTTAAAAATGGGATGGGCCATGGGATGTAACTCTGAAGCTCTCCTGAAGCCTTTTCATTGAGATCCAGACATTTCTTTTAAATGGCAACTGCCCCAAAAATAAAAATACCCCAAAATACCCTTTTCAAATGCAATATACAGCAGCGCTACACGTTAATCGTTCTGCAGTGGAACACCACTACGTTGTTTTGTTTGTTTTCATCATGGACCGTTTTTACAGTTTCCAAATCATCACCTGCAGGCTTTACCCGGGTCCCTGGGAGCGCTGCTTCAGTAACAACAGGCAAAACACAGTCAGAAATCCCTGTCCAGAAATACGAGACCAAGTCGTTGTTCATTTCTGGTAATGGTTTCTTCCCTTACCATAGACCACTTTATAACAATGGTAAAGAAACGAGGCAAGAAGCAGACGACCCCATCTGCCATCACATTTTCTATTAAAGTGTAAATGAATCTACATTTACACTGTTTGCTACTGGGGTTTGTTTGACCAAATGTGATTAATACATTTCAGACAAATTAATCAAACATTATTTGATTTTATTGTCAATTATTGTTTTTGTGAATGGTCCTGTGCCTGGCTTATTTCACCAGGTGGTAGAAGTTGTTTTTTAAAGGTACAAATGGTACCAATTGAGTTGCCCTGTGTCCTAATTCTAAAGTGTACCCTTGTCCAGCAGTGTTTTAAAGCATAGCCTATCTCCACTGGGGATTGTTCAGGATAATGGACAGGTACACACTTCAGGAAAAAGGCCAGAGAGGTTTGTTGCAGATGGGACTGCTGTCTTGGTTACTGGGCCCAAATGAATGGGTCTTGATGAAATACTTTCCGAGTTCACAAACAGGCTGGGAGGAGAAATGGATTGATTGAATCTGTGTCGATCTCCTGTCCCTGATCTGACAGTTTGGAGAGGTTGATGAGAAATCGACTCTGTTAACTCTGTTAATCGCTATCACATTTTGTGGGATGCAAATGAAAAGGGACTGGGAAAAGAAAAAGGGTGACACCTTGAACGAATGGAACAAAACCATTGAATTAAAACTGAATGTTTGGCATTTTGCAGTACAGGGGTGTCTGAAAATGGTACTTTGCTGCAGCACCTTTTTGTTTCAAAAAGAACAAGTCAATGTAGTATTGAGTTTCTGGAAAATAACAGCTGTGATGTTTTTTATGTTTGTATGTATGAATTCTTGTTTATATGAGTGATGGGAGTATGAATAAACCATTTTTAAAATAAAAACGCCTTGTTTTGATTCTGTTATGTCAAAATAAGGGAGGAAAGAGGAGATGGAGAATGCAGAACTATCAGACAAACATTTACATTTATTTACAATAATAAAAATTAGAGTCCATATAAACTTTGTCACAGTGATCTGTATCTGAACTATTGTAGCAGTTGTATCTAGCTAGAATGCTTTGTTCATGTGCGGGAAATATGCAATCAATAGTTATATAATCAATAATATCAATAGTTTGATTTTGTTCTACACAGATTATAGTAGAGAGCGTTTAGAGCCTAATCTGAACAGTTTGTATTTCAGTAGCTGGAGTGGGTTTTCATTGGCTGTACTTGGATGTGTGATTGTGTATACATGTGTGTGTGTGTGTGTGTAGGTTAAGTTCAGTAGTTGGAGGTGTGTGTGGTAGTGGAGTCGTTGGGTATGGACGCTCGTCGCTGTGTGTGTGTAATGTTCAGTAGTTGGAGGCATGTGTGTGTGTGTGTGTGTGTGTGTGTATAATGTTCAGTAGTTGGAGGCGTGTGTGTGTGTATAATGTTCAGTAGTTGGAGGCATGTGTGTGTGTGTGTGTGTGTATAATGTTCAGTAGTTGGAGGTGTGTGTGGTAGTGGAGTCGGGTATGGACGCTCGTCGCTGTGTGTGTGTAATGTTCAGTAGTTGGAGGCATGTGTGTGTGTGTGTGTGTGTGTGTGTGTATAATGTTCAGTAGTTGGAGGCGTGTGTGTGTGTGTGTGTATAATGTTCAGTAGTTGGAGGCGTGTGTGTGTGTGTGTGTATAATGTTCAGTAGTTGGAGGCGTGTGTGTGTGTGTGTATAATGTTCAGTAGTTGGAGGCGTGTGTGTGTGTGTGTGTATAATGTTCAGTAGTTGGAGGCGTGTGTGTGTGTATATAATGTTCAGTAGTTGGAGGTGTGTGTGTGTGTGTGTGTGTATAATGTTCAGTAGTTGGAGGTGTGTGTGGTAGTGGAGTCGTTGGGTATGGACGCTCGTCGCTGTGTGTGTGTAATGTTCAGTAGTTGGAGGCATGTGTGTGTGTGTGTGTGTGTGTGTGTGTGTGTGTATAATGTTCAGTAGTTGGAGGCATGTGTGTGTGTGTGTGTGTGTGTGTGTGTGTATAATGTTCAGTAGTTGGAGGCGTGTGTGTGTGTGTGTGTATAATGTTCAGTAGTTGGAGGCGTGTGTGTGTGTGTGTGTGTATAATGTTCAGTAGTTGGAGGTGTGTGTGTGTGTGTGTGTGTATAATGTTCAGTAGTTGGAGGCATGTGTGTGTGTGTGTGTGTGTGTGTGTGTGTGTATAATGTTCAGTAGTTGGAGGTGTGTGTGTGTGTGTGTGTATAATGTTCAGTAGTTGGAGGCGTGTGTGTGTGTGTGTATAATGTTCAGTAGTTGGAGGTGTGTGTGGTAGTGGAGTCGTTGGGTATGGACGCTCGTCGCTGTGTGTGTGCGCGACAGAGCAGCAGCAGGCGAAGCTCTGGAGAGACGCTGCTGGAGAAAGCAGAGTAGATCCAGGGGTTGGTGCACGAGTTCAGACTGGCCAGCAGCATCAGCAGGGTGAACACAGTGCCTGGACACACACACACACACACACAGACACACAGACACACACACAAACAGAGGAGGAGGTGTAAGGTGTAACTTCATGTGAAAAGTCACTGCATGTATGTGGCATGTATGTATGTCAGTGTATTTGTAAGTGTGTGTGTGTGTGTGTGTGTGTGTGTGTGTGTGTGTGTTTGTGTGTGCATGTATGTGTGTGTGTGTGTGTGTGTGTGTGCTGCTATGCGTACCGTTCTGTGGTGGGCTGGGATCCCAAGGCGGCCCAGAGCTGGACACTGAAGAAGGGGGCCCAGCAGAGCGAGTAGACCAGCACGATGACCAGTGTCATCCTGACTGTCTTCGACATGGCCGCCGATGCCCCCCCACTGTGGGCAGGGGGGGCTTTGGCCAGGCCCGAGGAGTAGACAGCAGAGGGTGCTGCAGGCTCAGGAAGCACATCAGGTTGCAGTTCACCTGAGAGGGGAGACAGATGCGTTCAATGGCTCTCAGTCTGATCAACTTCAATAAGTGTAGGGAGGAAAAGGACTGCTTCCTTACAATGTCCCCTAAAACAACGAGGATGCACGTCATCATTTATGTTGACAAGGTGATGCTGTCTCTTTTCATTGCCCCGCCTCGTTGAATTGAAATTGGCTGGGTAAGACATGGTAGGCTGTAACCTAAAGTAGTTTTCTCATTTCTGTATTGATCAGGACTGATCAATTTGCTAATGATGGAGCGTTCATTCTCAGGTACTCCCGGCTATGGCAAACTTCTCATTCCACTTTCTGAGACCAATGAATCCATCTCTGATTAAATACAGACATATAGATGGATTAGACACACATCATCTTTGAATAAGAATTTCTTGTGCTTTTCAATGATTTTCAAGCAATGACATGATGTTTGTGATTGTTTTTTTTATAAAGTATATCTCTGTAAGTTGCTGACTGCTGGAACATGTGATACAAAACTTCAATTTTAGGTATGTTTTTGTTCCCAGGTCGCTCTTGAAAGAGAGATCTCATTCTCAAATGAGACTTCTTGATTTAATAAAGGATAAATGAAAAAAATTATTCTCCCAGGTAGGGACCATAGAATAGAATAGAATAGAATAGAATAGAATAGAAATATCCACTATCTAAAGTAAACCCAGTCTCTATGTGGTGGAGCTCACCAGGGTAGACAGTAGTGTAGGTGTGACCGTCACACTGTGAACCAATGCTATTGGACGTCAGGGGACCCATAGGCAGGTGCTGATAGGTGGATCCAGCGTTAAAGCTGGTGTGACTCCCATGGTTACAGATGGTGGGGGGCGGAGCACACAGGGAGAGGCTGGACCTCCCTCTGCTGGCTCCTCCCACTCCTCCTCCTCCTCTCTGGCTGTCCCGTCTGGACGGGGGGAGAGAGGCGGGGGAGAGGCGGCGCTCCGACTTCAGGTACAGATTGTTGTGGATCTCCTTGAAGATTCGCACCTGACAGAGCGAAGGGAAAACGCCAATGGTGTAGCGGTAAACCATGACCGCACAGTGAGAGAGAGAGAGAGAGAGAGAGAGAGAGAGAGAGAGAGAGAAATGGCATAAGAAGGATAGATAGAAGAGCCGTTTGTCTCTTTTGAATGAGAATGAGATTTCCATGATGTCAAATCACTGTGCTAGACTCAGTTCAGTCTAGTCTAGTTTAGTCTGGTCTAGTCTGGTCCAGTCCAGTTCAGTGTAACTAGTCTAGTCTAGTCTAGTTCTGTCTAGTTCAGTCTAGTCTAGTTTAGTCTGGTCTAGTCTGGTCCAGTCTAGTTCAGTGTAACTAGTCTAGTCTAGTCTAGTTCTGTCTAGTTCAGTCTAGTCTAGTTTAGTCTGGTCTAGTCTGGTCCAGTCTAGTCTAGTTCTGTCTAGTTCAGTGTAACTAGTCTAGTCTAGTCTAGTTCTGTCTAGTTCAGTCTAGTCTAGTTTTGTCTGGTCTAGTCTGGTCCAGTCTAGTCTAGTTCTGTCTAGTTCAGTGTAACTAGTCTAGTCTAGTCTAGTCTAGTTCTGTCTAGTTTTGTCTAGTCTAGTTTAGTCTGGTCTAGTCTGGTCCAGTCTAGTCTAGTTCTGACTAGTTCAGTGTAACTAGTCTAGTCTAGTCTAGTCTAGTTCTGTCTAGTTCTGTCTAGTCTAGTTTAGTCTGGTCTAGTCTGGTCCAGTCTAGTCTAGTTCTGTCTAGTTCTGTCTAGTCTAGTTTAGTCTGGTCTAGTCTGGTCCAGTCTAGTCTAGTTCTGACTAGTTCTGTCCTGTCTAGTTCAGTTTAGTTTAGTCTGGTCTGGTCTGGTCTAGTCTTTTCTCTCTAGTCTATTGCTCCCTACCTGGCACAAGGTAATGATGAAGACGGGGAGGATGAAGACAGCCAAGGTCATCCAGGTCACATAGGCCTTGAGACCCCAGGACTCGGCAAAGTTGGCCCAACACTCAAACACCCCCGGGGCCACTTCTGAACGAGAGAAGATGAATACCTGGGGGTAAAGAGGTGTGTGTGTGTGTGTGTGTGTGTGTGTGTGAGGGGAGGAAAGGTAGAGTGACAGAGGTTACTGGTCAGGTGAGAGGACAATGTGTGAATGTCTCTTTGCCTTTGCCTGTGTCAAACTTTAACTCCCAGCATATCAAAGCCTACCTGTGGCAGGCTGAGCAGCAGCGACAGCCCCCAGGCCAGCAGGATGAACGTGTTCCAGCGCTGGGTGGCCCCGGTGCGGTGCGCCTGCAGGGGGCAGCAGATGGCGTAGTGGCGGTCGACCGTCATGGCGACGATCATGTAGGAGGAGGCGAACATCCCGAGGACCTGGAGGTATTTGACCAGGCGGCACAGGAAGTCGGGGCCAGGAAACCGGCCTCTGGCATCCCACACCAGCTGGGGCAACACCTGAAAGAGGAAGAGAGGGGAGGAAGTGTTGGGCTGAGTTGCAGGGAAGGAGTGTGTGTGTGTGTGTTTGGGTGGGGGGGGTGGCGGTGGCGGTACTGAAGGTGATGATCAACGATGATTACCACAACCAAACGTATTGAAAATCATACAGGAAGTGTAAAGATAAAAGACTCTATCTTCATATAACTTACATCAGCATGGGTTCGTATTGGTGTGTATGTGTGTCTGTGTTGTGTGTCACCTGGAACAGTGCCACCACCAGGTCAGCCAGACAGAGGTTGAGCATGAACTGGTGGAGCGGGTTGTGGTGTCGTCTCCGCCTTAGCAACACCACCAACACCAGCCCGTTGCCGAGCAGCGCCATCACCAAGATGACCGCCAGCACCACCACCTCGGCCACGGCCAGCAGGGTGTCGCGCTCTCGCTCGGTAACGTTGGCGACCGCCGGGGTCGCGGCGATCACGGACCAATTGCTGGACGGATACGGGTCTGTTACCAAGGAGACTGACATCATGCCTGAAAGAGGAGAGCAGAGGATGTTTTTTTTAGATGTTTAAAGTGCATGTTTAGATAGTAATGGAAAAAATATTGAATTATGTTATATTATTATTGAATTATGAATTTTGTTCTGAGATTCTATCAGGGACCCGCATGTCAACATGGTGGCTTTATCCTTTAACCAAATCCTGGGAAGAACAAACTAATCTCATCCTGCCTAAATGTATCAAGTGTTTCACTCATGCTGGTGTGAAAAAGTTTAACATTATAACAAATGACATTTCAATATAATTAGATTGTGTGCACTCAATCCAGTCACATTTCCATGTCATAGGGCTAATAACGTTCTAAAAAGGCTACCTGGTGTCAGTGTCATTATTCTGTATGTTTAAAAATGTGTCTCTTTATAAAAATCACCATCAGTGTGTTGGGTTGGTGGTGCTACCAGCCGTCACAGCACCGGTATACACTCTCTCTTTGTTTACTCAGTTTTACTCTTTACTATTTTCTGAAATCATACACATCAAAATCAAAAGGTTTTCCGTCAAATAGCAGCATCAGGAAGCATCATTAATGCCGGTGGTCATCAGGAAACCCTCGATGGTGCTGTGGAGACACTTCCAGAGACCTTTCCATGTTTCAACAGTTTCTGTGGAGCTCCAAATAGTTCCCAAGAAAAGTTCAATGTATTACCAAAATTATATTTAAAATGTTATTACATCCCTGCCCCTGCACGTAATGCTGTTTGTGTTAGAAACCGAGGTCTATGCCTGTGGAGGGAGGAAGCATCCCCCCTGTTAGCGTGTAATGTTGATCACCAGAAAATGGTCAAACAGCTTAATGCTCGGATTAGCACTGGGTAAATTGTCCCACACGAGAGGCCCTCTCTGCATGCCTCTGTGACTGTGTGTGTACGTGTGTGTGTGTGTGTGTTGAACTGCAAAAGTGTGTGAAGGACTACAAACATGCTATAGATTTCATTGTTTGGCAGTTAATGTGCTCACAGAAGCTTGGGACTACACACAAGCACTGTTGAGTCCCTACTAATTTAGTGTGTGTGTGTGTGTGTGTGTGTGTGACCCTTGTCAAGCTGATCATTAACCACAACATAACAATTAGACAGACCGTCTGCCCATTAATAAGGAGACATCACAAAGTGGCCTGTAGATGCTCATTAACAACAAACTATGAACTAATAATTATTCCTGTTTCATAATCATTACAGAAATAAATTTTTTGGCAACAGAATTTATTGGCAACGTGATCAAGAAACATTGCAAAAAGATGGGAATCACTAATTGGGATTACTAAAATCAAGTGAGCTACGATAAATAAAATTCATGGGTCTTACTGACATATTGTCTTCTGCACCAACACAATTATAAATGTGAATTTTACCGCCAAACTGAAGGATCCACCATTTGAAAAATGTGGCACCTACTCCGACAAAAAACGTAAAAGTAAAAGCCTCTATTTATTAGCTATTATAAACCCATTGCTATGAACATGGTAACATTTTAAGGTTGTATGGATGGATGTTTTTTTTAATGGTGAGCAAAGAACGTCAGGTGGCTTTTTTTTCTTTTCAGTGTCAATCTGAAGACTGGACAAATATTGATTGATTTTAATTATTTTTTTTTTTTAACCAACCCCATAATCATAATAAAGCTCAGAATAATACTGAATGACTTTCTAGATGAAATCCTTTTATGATGCTAAGAGTATTTTGTACTCATACAGGTCCAGATAATGTTCTTTTACTACTATTCACATCTTAATTCACACTCACCAGCTCCTCAAACTCCCAACTCTGCCCTCACCCGCCTCACCAGTCACTAAGGGTGACTAATTCCATAGATTTTGGCCTTGAGCTGAGACACAAAGATCGGAAGCAACGTACAGGCTAATGAAGACTACTTCCTCACCTCGTCCTCGTCCTCAGCGTCCCTTGAAGCATCTGTAGGAGCCAGGACAACATGATCTGCTGTTGCACACACTAGTCGCATCCATGCTGTGTGAGTGTGTGTGTGTGTGTGTGTGTGTGTGTCTGTGTGTGTGTTTCCCGCTCGCTTATTACGCTCAGTGATCTCTGCCAACTCTTGCTGCTGACTCCCGTCTCGCTATGTCCTCCCTCCTTCCACGCTGTCTCTCACTCTCTTATTCTTGTTGTTGTTTCTCCCCCCCGTTTTCACACTCCTCTCATCCCTCCCTCTTCTTGCCACTCTTGAATTCACGAAGAGAGAGAAAGAGAGAGAAACAGAAGGGGAACTTGAATGGAGAGGGGGAGTGCGGATCAAAGGATGTGATGCTGAGACTGCATCAGTGAATTAATGTCATTTCCTGCTGATTGTTTAGATATCCGCCATGTTGCTGTTGGATCTTCTTTGATCCTCAGTCATGTTCACAATGGCCAGGCAGCATCCACACACACACACACACACAAAAGCTCACACCAACAGATCAATGAGATATCTGCTATTAGCCTCCCAGAATGATCAAAGACCTTTCACAAGCACACACACACAGAAAAATTACATTCAAGAGAGCGAGGTATCTTCTAAACACCCCACGCCTTTCTTTCTCCCCACTACAACCTCCCTTCTCTCTCAACAATCCTTCATCTTACACCATGCTATCCTATTCTTCCTCTTTCTCCTCTCCTGCATTCCACCTCTCTCTCTCTCTCTCTCTCTCTCTCTCCCTCTCTTGCAGTGCGGCAATATGTTTGCTTCCCCCTAATTTACTCCCTCATTAGGAAAATCCTCTAATTAGCGAGGGGCCCACTGAGTGACCTTACACACACACACACACACACACAGCAGGGTGTCTCAATGTACTGACTTTTGGTACCAAAACAATACCGAGGCTCATACCATCTCGCAAATCTCGGCTATGTGAGGCTGTGCACCGTTCCCGCTGTTTCTCCCCTGGTGGTGACGCCATTATGTTTCAACTGACCAGTCCGCCTTAATATGCTGTAGAGATGCATCTATAGTTGTCTAAGGTTATCCTTATGGTATGTCGGTGGAGGGTGCGTGGGATTGACCCTCAGCCTGCATCTCACCAGTAGGGGTCAACTGATAATGGGTTTTTGAAGGTCAGTACTGGTATTTTGGGATTGAAACTGAAGATAAGTGATTAGCACTACTACTACTACTATTACCACTACTACCACTACTACTACTACTACTACTACTACTACTACTATAATAATAATAATGAAAAATCTGAATAATATATCATAATATAACATATTGATGCATACTTGTGCAATCTGATCAAAATAGATCATAGACTGGTTGATATCCAATAGTTAAAAAGACTAATATATATATATATATAGGGTGAAAGCAAAGCAAAGCATTTCCCTGTCAATGTGACAAAGTTTACTCGATCCAAACATCATAAAAGTAGTGGTTTGCCTTTACACGGGACATGGTGTCCTCCTGGTGGTCTAACTAAGCTACTGCAGCATGCGAACACGCGTGCCTGTGCGCGTGTTCGCATGTGCCTGTATGTTTTTGGGGGGTGGGAGGGGTTGACTACCCTAGAGACAATAAAATGAGCTCGGTAAGGGAAACAGGCTTTATTAGGGGTAAAGGTCAAGAGTCTTGGGCTCCAATACATTCAGTAGCTGGACAGCTGTGTACTGTCAGTAGACGGCCAACAGCTGTGTACGGTCCAAAAAACAAATTCATTTAAATACATTCTAGATACATGAATAAGTTTGAATCTGACATAAATGAAGATGAAACGGATGAATAAATATCAAAAGGACGGGGGGAAACAAACAGGTGCGGCATAACAGCAGGTGCATAAACTGCCTTGAGGATTAATAATTAAAGACAAACAAACTGACACTCAGACACAGTATAGATGGATACGCTGTGCTCAGACAATGACTTCAAAAGAGGTTGGGCAACAAGGTGCAATTATCTGTACGGCCACTTTCCATTTCTATTTTTAACAGGTAGCACCAGAATTAAGACTGTCGAACCCTGTGAAGAGTTAGAAACTGTTGCATAGACAATATCAGTATTACTATCAAACCACCTGCTCTTTTTGTTATCAGGAAATTGCATAGGAGAGCTACTAAAAAGAGGTAGAATACTTTCATATACTGATCTCTGGTGTGTGTGTGTGTGTGTGTGTGTGTGTTCTAGATGCTCAGTGTCAGGGGCCCAGTGCTCTGGATGGCATTCCTGATGGACTGGACCACTTCAGACGTGGAGCCTTGTCCTCCCAGGTCAGCAGTGTGCAGCTGGAGAATAGAAGAGATACGTGTGCTGTTTTCCATGACATATTTCATTTTTTCCACTCCTGTCTGCACTCAGGGCATCAATTACTGGATATTTCACTTTATGGAGAGAGTTGAGTAGGAGGATTCCTGAACCGGACTAAAACGAAGGTCTGGAGCAGATCACTGTGGCAGATCATTTGTCAATATTTTGTTTTCTTAGCATTAGAATGTAATTTTACAGCAAAATATGTATTCATCACATGTATAAATTGAATGTTTGACATCTTCAGTGATTAATCAGACGCATAAGAGACAGGCAGGGTGCGATCACACCTACAGTTTTTTCTTTTCCAAACCATAGTGGAAAGGTTTACATGGTTGCATTTTTCTCTTTGGTTTGTTCAGGTTCACACTGCCCAGTTAGAGGCAAACCAGAACTTGGAAACAAAAGTCACATGGACTCGCAAGAAGCTTGTTTATTGGACAGAGTTTTGGTAACCTGTCATCCTACGAGTCCTTGGCAGCGGGGCGATCAAAACAAATCTGCTTTCAGTCCCTGTAACGTAAGCTAAGCATGGCGGACTTGTCTGCACCCTTTGATCTAATTTACCTTCTCTGGTGTTCATCAAATAGCTGAATGTGAGCATCAGACAAGCAGACACGAAGCGAAAGGCTTTGGCTATGAGGCGTACCCGTGTCTCGGTGACCGTGGAGAGGATGGCTCTGCGGATCATGCTGGCGTAGGCGTGGAGCCTCAGGTGATCCAGCAGCAGACAGGAGGCCAGCAGCATGGCCGTAGGGTTCGCCGTGTTGTGGTTAGCGATGCTCTTCCCCGTGTTCCTGGTGCCCTGCATGCAGTAGCGCACAGGTCGAGAAAATGTATAAAAGGCACTGCTGCTGTGCTGTTGCTCCACCCCCAAGAGGAATGTGTATGTATTTATTATTAGGGAGAATTGGTTTTGTGGTAATCTTTTGTTTTTCTGTCTTGCATACTTTTTTCACCACCAATCTCACCTCCTCCTTTTCCTTCTCATATTTCAGTCCCTTCCCATCACCCTCCTTCGTGGTTCCTACACCTACCCTGACTAGGATTTGGTCACATGTTGTTTTGGTTAATAGTTGATTTGAATGTTAAATTGCCTGACAACAAATATTTTGTGTAATTTGGATTCCTTCTAGTAGCCAAGCTTGTTAAACACTTGATTTGTCGTCATTTTCCAACTCCATTACTTTTCCAGCTTTCCATTACCGTAGGATCTCTGTGCTTTCGTCTTTCTTTTCCTCTCTCAATTGCCTCCCGCCCTGCTCTCATACACTCTCATCCCTCCATCTCTCAGCGTGTTAATCCCCTCACCGTCTCGAACACGGCGTAGTCGTCTCCGTAGTTGGCTCCGGGCACCAGGCCCGGCCCGCCAACCAAACCGGCGCACACGTTGCTCACCACATTCCCGTACAGGTTGGGCATGACCATGACATCAAACTGCTGGGGCCTGGAAACCAGCTAACACACACACACACACACACACACAAAAGTTTCAGGGCAGTTTTATAGATTAAAGTTTAGTTTTTTAGTTTGTTTTAAAGATTTAAAAAGTTTGTTTTGTTAACTGTGGGTCAGGGGCCAACATGGGTCTTGGGCCTGGTTCTCTCAGTAGACTGTACCAGCACCAGAGAGTTATAAAATATGATTTAATATAGTTACAATATCTTTGAACCAGAAAAGTGACACGTTAAAAGTGACGACGGTGGTGGAGTGAGCACCGTATGGAGAAAGCTCCGGTAATGACAGTGTGCTGGCGTGCCATAGCTACCTGCATGGTGGTGTTATCCACGATCATGCTGTCGAAGGTGATTTCGGGGTAACCGCTGGCAACCTCCTTACAACACTCCAGGAAGAGGCCGTCGGCCAGCTTCCTGCTCCAACGAACACACACACACACACACACACACACACACAAAGATTTACTGAGTGTTTTATAGAGAAGCACAAACACAGAGAAAGATACGGACATAAAACAAACAGTAAGAGATCACCCACTCCCACCCACCCACCCACACACACACACCCACTCCCACCCACCCACCCACACACACACACCCACACACACACACACAGGGACTTTGGGCCCTCAGAAACTGACATGATGTTAGCTTTGTGAACAGCGGTGACTCGGCGGCGGCCTTTCTCTCGAGCCGTTTTGAACGCGTAGTCAGCGACGCGTAGAGATTTAGTCCTGGTGATGATCTTCAGACATTCAACAACCCCCGGTACATTCTGGAGAGAGAGAGAGAGAGAGAGAGAGAGAGAGAGAGAGGGACAGTGGGGAGAAAAGTGGAGGTTGGTGTCTTTATGATTCAGGCAGAGCTATCTCACCATAACAGTGATTATGAACCACATAAGCACCCACACACACACACACACACACACACACACACACACACACACACACACCTCGTGCTCCAGACTGCTGTACTCTCCCTCAGTGTTCTCCCTGATGATCATGATGTCTATGTTTCTGTGGCGCGTCCTCACCCCTGGGAGAGACTGGCAGTGCATCACGTTGGCATACAGATCCAGAGTGGTGCTAAAAATGGAGGAGGGTGTAAAAATGGGGAGGGGGGGGGGTGGGGAGAAAAGATAGAGAGAAAGAAAAAGAAGGAGAGGTGGGGTACAGAGAAGTAAAGAGAGCCAAACCTCAGTCAGAGAGCAAATAAAACTGCTACTGTATATCAGCACCATGTCATGCAGCTTGAATGGTTGTGATACAGTTGAGTCCAGCAGAGATCAGAGGTGAAAGGTCACAGACTCACCGGAGCAGATTGTTCCTTGACTTGTAGGAGGCTGGCAGGTTGTGATTGGTCTCAATGTTACCTGGAGTAAACAAACAAAAAGGGCCTAAAGCATGACAACCAATGGACATCAAGCACCACGGCTTTCATATACAAAAGGTCCTTTCTTTCTTTTGAAATTTGATAAATGCAGAGATCCAATATTCTGTAAATATTATTTATTTCATGCTGACTGCCATGTGAATACTACGCCTGAACCTCATCTTGAATGTGAAAAGGTTATGCTTCTGTAAATAAATAAATATTGCACTTCACGGTATTTTTGATCGGAGACATAATGAATTTTTCCCTCTGACAGCTTCGTTCTGTATGCTGAGTCTTTGCTGAGAGCATCAGGAGCTGGCAGGACAGGACTGAGCAGAGACCGTCAGATTCATTTTCCAATTAATATTCTATACATCTCCAGACGTTGCAGGCCTGCGTAGACACACATGGCCACGTGGACCCACAGAAACACACACACATCCACACACGTGTCAAATGAACCTTTGAGAGCGACTCCGTTGCGTCTGATGGCCATAATGGCGTTGTTGATGTCATCCTCTGAGGCCAGAGTGGCGTCCACATTCGCCACCTCAAAATCCACTGGGACACAACAGAACCTGAGAGTAAACACATAGAATAAACGTGAAACGAGAAGTGAGTGAGTGAGTGAGTGAGTGAGTGAGAAAGTGGTAACTATTAAATAATATAATATAATATATATAATATAATATTAAATATAAATCTCAAGTAGGGTGAAGCCAAAGTTAAATTTCCAGGATTGGACAATAAAGTATCTATCTATGTATCTATTCTGACCGGAATAGCTCGCGCACGTGGTTGGCAAGTTCAGGTCCGATGCCATCACCAGGAATCAGAGTCACGGTGTGCCTGCCTCCATACCGCGCAGGTGGAGGCTGCAACACACACACACACACACTTAACATCCTCCTAATACATTCCAGTATAATCATCCCTAAGAAACTACTTATGACACTCTAAACTATTGGACGGGCAAATGAACTAACTTTCCATCTAACTTTACTGACTGTAATCAAATCCTTAACGTATGCTACTGTATGTCTCTGTAAGTCTGTAAGCAGCAATACTCACTATGGTCTGGGCGTGGGTGGGCAGAGGAGGGAGGGATACAGAATGGAGGAGAGAAAACAGGGCAGGTTAGTAGGGAAAGAGGAGGGGAAGACACACAGACACCCGCAGCTCCCTGATGGCACCGCAGCTACCTTGATCAACAGAAACAGCATCAGTACGCCTGCATACAAACAGTAAAGACGGGTAATATGTCTGCTCTCCAGTTGGTGGCAAGCTGGAGAACTCCCTGGGGGGTCAAATGTCAGGTTTGACAGGATAGGATGGTCACAAGTTAAACCTAGCGCTGACATTGAAAGATAGATAGAAATAAAATTAGCTCTTGAGCTCAGGATCTTATTAAAAACTCATACAGCTACATTTTCTCTTTGCTGTTTTGAATGTGTCTATGTTTGATTCACGGTGTAGGTGGACTTGTGCCTCTGATTACATGAAGCTGCTCCATATATCTACGGGTACAGAGAAAAAGTGGTTAGTCGAAAAGTTTAAAAAAATCACCTACAGTAACTGCATGATATTTTAAAGTTTTACTGTGATGTGTGTATTATCAACTTTATCAGACATTACAACAGTCCTTTTCGGTGTGTGTGTGTGTGTGTGTGTGTGTGTGTGGGGGGGGGGTGGTAACTTAGCTACCGTTAGTTAGTCACAGTAGATAAATACTGTATAGCCTCTGAATAATGTATGGCTCTGCAGGGAGCACTTCACAAAGTTTACATTGTAGGTTTAACTCACTGGGCTTGGTAACAAATGACTGCGTTCAATGATATTTTCTCTGTAGGGAATTCAAGTTGACAGCAAACCGACCTTACGGTGTGGTGCTGAAAGGACAGCGACATATAACCAGCAGCTAGCTCAGTTAGCCAACTAACTAACGTAATCCGCTTAGTTTGAGTCACCACTGACTTGACAAATCAACCAAACCAAAATACCTGTTCACACGTCGAAACAACCCTTGTTTTCCACTGATAAACTTAAAGACTCTTCCTACCCTGACAGTAGGAGTGTTGGCCAGCCGATCGCTCCACACGGGTTTCAGTGCTCTGGACAGAGCCCAGACAGACCTGGCCATCATTTTACCTTTTACCTCACTGTGGATGGATGGACGACACGGAGGCGCGCTGCGCGCTCACCCCCTATGCCAGATCGAAATAGTTCTCTCTCTCTCTCTCTCTCTCTCTCTCTCTCTCTCACTCTCTCACTCTCTCACACACACACACACACACACACACACACACACACACACGTAAAGGTATCCTTCTTCGATTTCTATTTTTGAGACATCCTCTGATAACTTCTAACACAGAGGACAAGAGAAGTTGCAACCCATCAGACTAGTTTCATTTCACCATGGCAACTCAAACAGAGAGCTTGGTAGGCCGGGTGGCCTAGTTTATTATTATTTTTTTTCCCATGGCAGTTTTTACTCCGAACGGCTGTGCAGAAAATAACCACAAGGAGGAGACATACACACAGGGAAATCAACATGAACTGGACATAACGCTTCTACCTGTTACACCAGTGAATATGGGTCACATAACAATGAAATTCATGTTTGACTTTATCAAGTTCAGTTAATTGGTTTGTATTCAGTAAATATCAGTGCCAAAAAAATTGGCTGAATCAGCCCATAGAAAGCAGAAAATGCACCATCAACAGCCACGTGTTACATCTAAAGTTATGATTGGATAGTTGCATGTTAATGTGAAGGAGCAGAGATTCTCCTTTATTCAGGTTCGGCAAAATACAAAATAACGACGTTTGTACTAGAAATCACTTTTGGACCAAAGCGACACCCCAGATTTTTTTCCTCTTCCAAACAGTCTATCGTCTATTGCTGGTAGTTGGAGTCTTTCTCTTTCTCACCAGACTCTCTCTGATAGGAAATTATAGTTAAAGAAATACATTTCCCGGCGTCCTCCGGGCCGCACCTCCGCCCTCTACTCCCTCCGCCTTCCCTCCCACTCCACTGGGCCGCGAGGAAGTCGCAAGATGGCTGATGTCGCTTGGAAGTATGTTCCCCTCCGCAACATGAAGCCGTGAGTGTGGAAGAAAGCGAGGGAGGCACCATCGGGCTTTTACTTTTATTTTCTTTTAGTTACTTTTCTTTTATTTCGTCAAACATCCATCTCATTCCGCGTCGTGTCCGCCCCGGACTTGTCTTCGAGAGTTGACGCGTCAAATCACGCCGGGGACCCTGCCAGCAGCTAACACCAGCTAGCCACACAGTTAGCAAATATTACAGCTAGCTAGCCAGTCACTCGGGCACACAGCTCGCTAGTTTGATTTTTTAATTGATATTCCGACACCTGTGGGCTAATAGGCTACCACTACACATGTGCTGAAATTTGGCTAGGAGAGTGCAATATCGATATCAAATATTTCAGCTGTCAGATAAAAATAACGATCTTATTAACTCGTCGATTTAACATCATGTTTGCGAACTGGCCAGACAGTCTGTAGGTTGCTAACTAATGCGCAGTGTTGCATCTCATGTGCACCACCTAGTATGAATATTGTTTTGTAGGCATTGCTCAATAACATCCACCGGTTAGCTGCATCATCGTTAACTACATTTCTTGATTTATTTGGGAAGCCAGTTATCTTAAAGCCACGTTATGGGGGCAGGCAATTTGTTAAACTTTTTCTAGCTGTAGCTAGTTACACTGGCCTTGCTGGCACCTCACCAACAATCTACAAGGATGGACACTAAACTGAACACTCACGACCAAATTTGAAAGATTGTCATACGGTTTCTTGGAATAAGCTGTCAAAAATACTTGTGAGGCAGTGCATGGTCGATTAGTTTGCGTGTCTGGGTGACAGTTAAGTTATTTTGCAAGGTTAACTAGACTACAGTCAGTCACTACATCAGAGACCAGTTAGCTTGCCAACAGTGCATAGCTAGCTACAGTCTCGCCCCACATAACATTACAAACACGGCGTACAGAACGTATCCAGAGCCCGCTCCCGGCCAGACACACAGGCTCAACAACACCGTCATGGGAGTACAGGGTTTTCAAGAGTATCTGGAGAAGCGGTGTCCCGGGGCCGCAGTCCCGGTGGACCTCCTGAAGCTTGCACGTACCGCGGGCCGCCAGCCCCCTCACCACCATCACCCACACCACCACCCACATCACCCCGGGCCCATGCCTCCCCCGCCCCCGCCTGCCAGGATCCTCATCGACGCGGACTCCGGCCTGCAGCGCCTATACGGCGGCTACCAGACCGACTGGGTGTGCGGGGGCGAGTGGAACGCCATGCTCGGCTACCTGGCTGCCCTCTCACAAGCCTGTCTGTACCAGGGCGGTCTGGAGCTGGTCGTGGTTTTCAACGGCACCCTGGGGAAGGAGCGCTGGCCTGAGTGGGCGCGGCGAGCTCAGGGCCAGCGACAGACGGCGCAGCTCATAGTCAACCACGTCGGCAGCAAGGCCACCCCGCCTCCCCGGGCATGGTTCCTGCCCCCGGCCTGCCTCAGCCACTGCGTCCGCCTGGCCATGTTCCGCTTCCGAGTGCGGGTGAGCAATGCAACCGTGGTTGTAAAGTTATTAAAATGTGGTCATTTGGTACGCCTTTTATCTGACGTTGATCGTTTACTGTTGCACATCCATTAGGTAGCCTACATCAGTCAGTGCTTTTGTTTTTTGTGATTCCTACGAGTTTAGGACCAAGTGCAACTGGGTGCTTGACCAGTGAATCAAAGTAGTCTGTGAGTCTGTTACAGGCCAAATCAGTCATATAGGCATTTGCTGTATCTAGCCAGAGCAGCAAAGATTGGCTTTAGCTGGACACTGGTCCGATGATAGCTGATGCATGTAGCTGGACTATTCTGTGTTTGTTTCTTCTGCTGTGCATCTCAGTTTGCTCTCATGGATTTATTTGGGATGGGCTTCTGGGAGGAGAGATGGTGGCAAGTCTCCAGTGCATTTTTTGTCAGGAATAGTGGCTACTGGCTAACAGAGTCTGCATCCTTATGAGAGAAGGGTTAGAAACGTGTATTGTACAGGATGGCCTAGCCTATATATTACATAACATGAACTCAATGAACCTTTACACATTATTGAACAACTGCTGAGTAGTTGAACTACTAATAGATCGCCTGTTCATGGCCATGGTGCATTTCTAATGACTTATTTTGTGCATTCCAGATTGTCAGGTGGTAGGTGATTTGGATTATTCAGATCAAATAATACTAATTTCATTTTGTCTGTGATTTGGAGCATTTTCTCCATTGACAGAACATTATTTGTTTGGATATCAAAAGTAACAGGATAAGTTGGAGGAACAAAAAATCCATCTAAAGCAAGCGTCTCACTGCGGGGCAAGGACTAGCCTAGCATGAATTCAGTGCCTTTCAAAAAGGAATATGGCTTGAAAATGCATTCACGAGGGCTCATAACCCTATGCTTAAAGGACTACACCAACTTTTTGGAAAAAGGTGACCAATGTCACCTTTTATGTGATGAGGCAGGTAAAAAACACCACCTCTGGATTATTGAAAGGTCTATCTTCTTACGTTAGATAATTCTAGTCGCCTACGGCACTTAACTATATGCTATTTATCTATATTTTTTGCACTACACATACCTTGCACCATATATTTTGTACCCTGTTTAGAATATCATTATTATTATTTATACTGTACATATCTAGTGTATTCATCTCACTCTGTTCATTCTGTTAATACTGCCGTTATTGTTTATACTGTACATCTCTATAGTATTCATTTCACACTGTTCATACTTTCAATATTGTCCATACTGTGTATATATCTTAGCATATTCATATCTATCCCTTACAGGTTATTTAATACTTATCTTACCATTATACATATGTACATACTCTGCACTTCTCTGCTATTTGCACTCACTACTTGTACTTGACATGAGATGATTTTGGTGGTACTCCTATTGTTACATGTAAAAGTTAAGTTGACCAATGAGCCAATTTCCCAAAAAGTCAGTGTAGTTCTTTGAGGCTAATCATAAATGGAGCTAAACCAGTGAATGCCTCTTGTAATGTTGCCTCCCTTCTACCATACCTACCTGTCTTACCTGTGCATCTACCTATCAACCTCTGTTCAATACTACTATAACAAAACATCCTCGCTCTTCATGCTCCTTGTGTTTGTCTAGCCACATTACCCAGAGTTCCCTTGTGTACTTGCTCTTCTTCTTACCCGCTTCTTAACGGTCTTGTCATATTCTTGCAGTGTCATGTACCTCACCTCTGTACCTTTACTAAATGCCATGCTGTTCTTCTTTACGCTGCCTCTCAGCTCTTGTCTTGGATGTCTTACTCAGTTTTACATGTACCGCCCCCCCCCCCCCCCCCCCCAAAGTCCACCTGTATTGAATTGTTGGATATATATTATTCTGTCTGTCTACATCAGTGATTCCCATTAGTTTTTTAGTGGCCATGTACACAACAAAATTACAAGGCACACCAAATTAGTCTTGGTCATTAAACAGGGGCCAAATTAGCCCAAATTGCATTCACTTGGAGGAAGAACTTTGATTAGAAGCTCATTAAATAGATTTTTAATGAAGTAACCAAATGTAATTATTTAGTTTTGACATTGATTAACACTGACATTGATTAACAAGATTAACATCATAACATTTGGGCAGAATCCCGAGGCCCTCCTGAGCTCACACCAGAGCACACTAATCGTGTATCTCGCCCCACCAGTTGGAATCACTGGTTGTTCAGATTTCTGAATGCTAGCAATCATGTTGCCCAACTTGACCTGCTATCTGTATTGCTATTCATTTTGCAGTGATTGGTGGGACACATTGGGATTTCCATTGACCCTCAAGCATACAACCATACAATGATTTAGGAATAGGTTTCATGGTCCATACGTTTATGGAACCTCCTGGTGTTGTAAGGAGGTGTGGTGAGCTCTACTTTAAAAAAGTCTGCTAGAATAGTGTCTTGGAGTGAGTGAGTATTGAGGCTGGGGAACCTTAAAGCCTATCACACAATCTTTGGCAGATTCTAAGGATGTTAGTGATGTTCTCGCTAGGTCTGTCCAACATTGTCAACCAATACAGAAACGGCTACCTCCTGCTATTAGCTAAAAATACCAAAATATAACGCAAAATGCAAAAATACAGTATTTGACAAACCCTGTGCCTAACGTGATGAGACGTTTAAAGGTGCCATGTGCCATGTTCAACTCTATCGTGAGTTAGTTATCAACTCCATCGCTTCCACAGTAGCATGATGCCTCACTAGAAAGCAACAAGTGTCCTCCCCTTTTTAGCAGGTAAGCCTCTCAAGCTACCCTAGTCTCTCAAAATAGAATGAGAGAGACTGCCGAGTATAGGTACTGCCTTTGCAGTAAATACCTAGAGGATTTTATGAAACAGCAGAGTAACTCTTAATTTCTCTTCCCTGCACCTACAGGTTGTTCAGACTTTGGATGACCACCACCAGGAGGTGCTGTCACTCTACAGGGACTTTGGCTTTGCCGGCCTGATTGCTCAGGACTCTGAGTTTGCCCTCTGCAACGTACCCGCCTACTTCTCCTCACACGCGCTCAAACTGAGCTGGAACGGCAAGAACCTGACCACACACCAGTATTTGCTGTCTGAAGCCGCCAGGCAGCTCGGGCTCAAGACACAGCACCTGCCCTGCTTCGCTGCTCTGCTGGGTAAAGAGAGACACACAACACACACACACACACACACACACACACACACACACACACACACACACAGACACAGACACAGACATGCCTCCTCCATTGCTCCCTGTCTCTCTCACTGAAACACACACATCCCTACGTATGAGGTGTATTTTTGTCTGTTGTCGTCCTTTATTGAAAGCGTTTTTGTCTTGTAGGGAACCATATTCTGCCTGATGAGGACCTGGCTGCCTTCCACTGGAGTCTGCTAGGACCAGAACATCCACTAGCCTCTCTCAAGGTAATGAGCTTCACTTTGGCACAATAAAATAATGTCTGCAGTGTGACGTTTCTTTGATCTCAGTGAAGCAAAGTGCCAGCTGTGCCAAGCTATGGTGTGTGGCAATGCTGAGAGTGGGAAGGCGAAGCAGCTCCCTTAAGCCAGCCAGAGATAGAATAATACCGGATGTGAGGCGATTCTGCCTTCAAAATAAAAGTCACAAAATTTGTGATGTTGGTATAAATATATGGTGTGAACAGGTTTAAATATATATATATTTTCATTCACTTTAGCTATATTCACTATAAATATATTCACTTAGGTACTTTGTATTACTCAAAATACTGCAACACATGTTCATCAAGATGGGTTTTATTCAGATATTTTGACCAGAAGACGTCATTTATTTATTAATTTTGTTCTGGCTGGCTTGACACTGGTAGGAGAACCAACATGATGAAATTATGTTATTTGTGAAAAATAATAGTCTGCTCATTTTCCGTTTTATTATTATCATTTTCACAATTAGTTTCACAATTTTCAGTGCATATTTTGATCAAATGAAGCAATTGTTTTATAATGCTAAGTGGCATGAATGAATGTGAAGTGAGGGGTATAGCCTCTGTCACGCTTCTGATGAGCTTGCACGAGGTTGGCTAGGTCCACCTTGCTTATAGACAAGGTGTCCACAGGTCCTTGAAAAGAGAAAAAGACATTCAAATAATTAAACTTAAATATAATTGTATTTCAGACATTTCAATACTTTCTAGAACAATATTCAAAACATTTGAATATCTGTTTTACAATTACACTTCTTAACAATTCATTTCCTGGTGTCCTTTTTCTTATCCCATTTCTGCCTGTTTTCAGAACTTTTATTAGCTGTGTTCAATTAGAAATAGGCTGGGTTTGCTAGCTTTGTTTCTTTATTCCGGTTTTTAAATTGGTCCAATTCCAGGTAGCACTTAAAAGTTCTTTATAGTCTTAAATTTGGCTTTCTGAAACCTGCAGATACCTTGGTAGAAATAGCTGGATGCACTTATTGTAAGTCGCTTTGGATAAAAGCGTCTGCTAAATGACTGTAATGTAATGTAATGTAATCGTTGTGGAGCCACGGTACCTTACACTGAACAGATTTACCTTCTTGAAGTTTGCCCAAGTTTGGCATTTGTGTGGCTTTGATAATGACATAATTGCTACCAAAAGGAGCTACTGGAGGAAAAATCAACGCAAGAGTGTTTTTTTTGTTTTTGTTTTTATAAATGGCACCAGAATCCCTTTAGCAGCTGGTCTACTGCCATAGCTCCTACTTAGCTGTTTGAACTCTACATAGTTAGTTTCACTCTGTTGAAATTATTTCAATGATATATCTCAAAAATATTTAAAAAAAATGTTAACATCTCTATAAAATGTGTGCTTACTTATTGCAGCCTAACTGTAACAGCATCAATGCATGCAAATTGCAGTAATGAGTTTTTGAGACTCTGCTGATAATTGAATCAGTAATGGCCTGGAAACAAGACTGGGAATCTTTACTCTCATGCTTAAGTGGGCCAGTGACAAATGATTTGTAGGTCTTAATCCACTTGTCAGAGAGGAGCAACACCTGATAGATGTGATGATGATTTGAGAGGCTACCTAAAATCTGTATTTATCTCTAATCTTTAGAGATATATTTGATCTCGCTCTAATTGAAAGACCATTCTGACCAATAGAATTTATTTTTGAATCAAAATTTAGCCCTCTTAGGACCAAAACGCATATGTGGTTATGCCAAAATCAAAAGTGCTAATTTCATAACTGCTCAGTCGGTAGAGCATGAGACTCTCAGTCTCAGGGTTCTGGGTTTGATCCCCACATAGTGTCAACTATCACCTTTGCAAGTCTCTTTGGATAAAAGTGTCTGCTAAATGCCTGTTATGTAATGTAATGTGCGTGTTAAAGGACGTCCACCATAATATTGGTGGCCCAGTATATTGGTTGCTCTGTAATTTCCTGATCTTCACATCCTTTACACACATTCTATTTTCAGAGGTAGATATCATCTACCCTGGATTTGTAACCTTGGGCTAATTTACCAATCATCCACTTATAACTACTTCTGGTGCTGTGGACTTTGTTTTTACTTTAGTTTAGGTGTTTGCACAGTGATGAACCCTAGCAGTGAGTTGATCAAAACACAGTAATAAGTTACAATGATTTCGTAAAAACACAAGAGAGTATCTTCAAGTGGCCCTATCTCAGTGTTATTCAATCCACACCCAACCTAATATAGTTTGAGTTATTTAGTATATTTTTTTAGTTATTATATATTCAAAAGTAGGTATATATTTTTATATACATTAAGCATAATTTATAGTATTAATAAAAGCTTAAATATTAATATTATCAATTGAATGTTGAAGTATCTCGTTAACATAAAGTTAAAATGAGTAAATTGAAAACAAATTGAAACACCCATTATAGGAACTAATCTCAAACCCTTTGTACCATTGCTGTCCCAGGTGCGAGCCCATCAGTTGGTGCTGCCACCCTGTGAGGTGGTGATCAAGGCCGTGTCAGAGTACGTCTCCTCCATCAAAGACCTGGGAAACCTGGACGCCATCGCCAGAGATGTCTTCAAACAGTCACAGGTAGCCATGTACACTGCACACATGGAAAAATGGAAAGAGTCTGTATGCTACATCACAATTCACTTGACAAATGTGTTTCCATCATTCCATCGGAAAACGTTTCCACCTCAAGTGAGCGAAACTGAGGAAACGTTATCGAACGTTGCTATTTCCGTTTCTCTTAGTTGCTACGTTTTAGTTTGCATAAAGATACTCGGATGGAAACCCAGCGACAGACACACGAGCACACACCTCTAACTCAGGAACAGATGTGTGCATCTCCCAGCTGGGCATTACCACATCCTCACACACATGAAGCCAGTATTTTAAATAGTCCACGTGTTGCTGTGTTCCCCCTGCAGTCTCGTATGGAGGACAAGGTGGAACGTTTTAAGAAAGCTGTGGAATATTTCTCAGCTGCTTCCAAACCACGCCCACTCAACATGGGCCCCTCCTCTTTCATATGTGAGTAGCAAACCCTTTCTCTCCATTGCAAAAGGAAACAGAACCGAACACTAACCTAGTTTATGAAATATTACTCATTACATGATTTTCTTTTTGTCTTTGCATGCTCAGTACCTGGGTTTGGACCCACTCCATTTGGGGGACCACCTGGCCACATGGGACCGATGCAGCCTGCAAAAAATCAGGTAGATTCCTTCGCTTGCTAATCCTTCACTCTGCCTTTTATGTGTGTGCAGTTGTACTCTGCTCTACATGAATGTACATGCAGCAGATTAGATTCAGTTTCTGCTCTTTGAAATCCCTTTGTGCCATGTGCTCATTTAGAGCAAAACATGGTTTAGGGAAGAGGGTGCAGTACTTTCCATCCAAGATTGTCCTACCAACCATGACTAGATGCTTCTAGTACACTGAACTTTCATGAAATAGGACAGAATTAGTTACTGTCCCTGAGACACCATCTTCCCCATTCCTCCCACTTCCTCCCCTTCTGCTCCTTTTACATTCCTCTCCTATCTGCTCTTGTCCTCCTTTTTGTCCCTCTCCTCTCCTCTTCCTCTCCTCTCCCACAGTTCCTTCCTCCCCAGGTTCCAGGGGTAAAGCCACCCTATCAAAATGCTCCATATGGACCTGGCTCCACCCTTCTGTTCCAGAACCCACCGCCACCAATGCAAGACTGTAATGATTCACTGACGGGCAAGATGGGCTTCACTGATTGGTCAGCTCCGTACGAGTCCACTCAGGGGGGAAATCGATTACCCAATCACCACACCGGCACTCAATCTGGTCCCTCTCCCTCTCCTTCCTCATCCTCTGATGGAGATGAACCCAATGACAGCAACACAAAGTAAGAACACAGAAAGTAAGGCCTTGTTCACACTATTCTGCAAACTGGCAGCACCTTTTTTACATTTAAGACAATGGGGACTTTGCAAGGCGCGAGGAAGCGGCGGCTTTTAGAAAAAGTGCTGCTCCTGACTTATTTTTAGGCAAGTTGAGATAAAGAGACCACATGATGTGACCACATTTTTCATGAGCCACCAATCACAAGGAAGATGAGGTGGGTTTCACAGTACATAGGCAGCTGACACTTTATGACAACAACCAGAAGGAGAAGTTGACATAAACACCAAAATCATCCATCTATCCCCGATGATAGTGATGGTAGCAGGCGACTAGTATTACTAGTACAAACTAAGAAGACTGTCCTTTTCAGTAATTAAAAGTTGCCAGTGGTTTCTATTCTAGATTCATACATTTTACAAATGAAATACCATTTACTGAATATAGTGATGTAACCAGGTTTATTTTTTTAACTATTTCAGGTGAACAACCACGTATTGATTTTTTTTTAGTTGGATACAGCTTGATCTGTTAGCATGGTGCACTGGTGCAATCTATCTGTTGGAGACAGGTGGATGAGTTTGGTGTCTATGTTCTCACAGGAGTGGACAAAATGATAAATGCATGTGGTTGCCCTCTGGGCGACCATGATCACAAATCCTGTTTCCCAGGTTCATGCTTAAGGTACTTAATGCTTAAGGCTCAGATTTGTAATTGCAAAACTCTGTGCTTGGAATCATCAGTACTTTGAAGCAGCTTTACAAAGAGGTTACTAGTGTGTGTGTGTGTGTGTGTGTGTGTGTGTGTGTGTGTGTGTGTGTGTGTGTGTGTGTGTGAAGGCAATAAAAAAGGAATATAACTTAAAACATGAAACAATTACTGTAATTTATTGCTGTTTGAAATGTCTGCCAGGCAACCAGTTGTCAAGTTTTAGTTGTCCGGGCAACTGATTTGTCCACCCCTGTTCTCACTTAATGGGTACATTGACTCATCAATCTCCCTAATAGTCAATGTCTTCCTCAGGAGTCGGTATGGGGGCACATTGGCTGTGTTGTGGAGTTTGTTCTAAGAGTCTGAGAGTTTTTCCTAAAGCTAAGTACTATTTGCTGAAAGTGGCAGCTACTGCAGCTAGTTGCTGTGGAAACAAAGTGTGCATTGCGTGACCCATTTCTTTTTTAACCAGCACAAAATGCAGTTGAGGTGCTTTTTCTTCAGAAAATGTGAAATATGGTGAACGCATACAAAGACACATGAATGATATATGATTGGATCTATCTTAAACTTAATATAGGAATTTTTGTTATAAAATCGCTCAAAATGACTTACACGTCCTATCCTCCCTCTCTCTCAGCCATTTGACGGACAAGCCCTCCCGCTGGGAGGATCCCGCTGGAAGGGGGGGCTCGGCCTCTGGAGATGGTTCCCATGGCAACGGGAGCGGGCCAAACATTCCGTCACTGCTGTCTATGGCGACGCGGAGTCACATGGACATCACCACACCCCCTCTGCCTCAGGTGTGTGTGTGTGTGTGTGTGTGTGTGTGTGTGTGTGTGTGTGTGTGTGTGTGTGTGTGTGTGTGAGAGAGTTAATATGTATTTTATAGTACATATTTTCAAACCAAATAATTAATCATCTCAATACAGTTTGGATCTATAAACTGTCGTGTGTTAGTTTTGGATATTTAGGTTTTGTATACCCTGTTTTCTAAAACTAGTCTCCTCTTTGGCGTTCATGGTTTTCAGGTCAGTGCCGAGGTGCTTCGTGTGGCCGAACACAGACACCGCAGAGGACTGATGTACCCCCAGATTTTTCACATCTTGACCAAGGTACACAACCACATCTTCTATACCTGGTCTGAAGTGGAAGTTAAGCAGGGAAATAATCAGCTTTAAAGGGCTTGTTTGGACTCTTCTTTGATAGCACATCCAATGCTTTTAACCTCACTTCATTCATGTTCTTCCTTCTTATCTCTGTGCAGATACATTTTTAGTTGTTCAGGGAGTGTCGTTGCTAGATTGGTAATAAGTGCTCCCCCAGGCTGCTGCTGTAAAAAAAAGAACGCCTTCTAAGTAAACATACCTAGTTAAATAAGGTTTATAAAAATGGAGCTATAGGCAGTTTATCAACCTTTTCACAGCCTCACTCCTATTAATCCATGTTCCTTCTTTTTGGTCCTCTCCCTACTTCCCTCCCTCCACACCTCCTGGTGCCCTCCAGGGAGAGATGAAGATGCCAGTATGTATAGAGGATGAGTGTAACTCTGAGCTGCCTCCTGCCTCGCTGCTGTTCCGTGCTGCCAGACAGTATGCCTACGGCGTCCTCTTCAGCCTGGCCGAAACACACCGCCGCCTGGAGAGGCTCGCCCTGCGCAAGAGGGGACCCCTGGAGGGTAGGGCCTGGGAATGAGAGGAGAGCAGGAGGAGGGGAGGATGGTCGATGGATTTGTTTTTTCATATAGCCTGAACATATAGCTTGTTGCACATTTGTTCTCAGAGTTGTACCAGCTGAGGTACTTGAGGGAAGCTCACCAGAGAAATGAAGACCAGTGTAATCTCGCTATCATTACATTTACACAAACACCTTTGCACAATTTTTCAGGTGAGGGAGTCAGTGACCAAATGTCCGTCTATTTGGGGGTTCTGGATAAGGTTTTACTACCCCGGGGTAGCATGATTCTTTACAGGACTATCTTCTTGAGATCCTAGCTGCTGACTGTCTTCTGGCTAAATCCATTTCTCCTCTTTATTTCTCTGTTCCCTTCACTATTAGACGTGGATTAGAAGCAGTTATATCTTGTGGCGGGTCAGCAGGTTGGTTAGGGAGGGCCTTGTTATAGTCAAAGGGTTGCTGCTTTATCTATAGTTCCAACAGTGCTAAAGTTCCCTTGAGCATGAGCACTAAACCCCTATGTATAGTTCAGAGTGGCCCGATGAGGAGGGAGACTGTCTCATAACTGGAGACAACAGCCTGTTTGAGCTCTCATTGTAAGCTGCTTTGGATAAGTGCATCAGCTACATGCCTAAAACGATGACAGTAATGTACCAACCTGCTCCAAAGGCTGGCACTGAAAATTCACCAACATGATTGTGGTGGAAATCTTAGAACTCCAACCTAGGTTCGTCAACCTTAATGTCAATCATCAGCAGACACAAGAGAACAATTCGGTTAGTAGATTTAATACGTATATACGGGAAGAAAGAATGCGAGACCACATCAGTGATGGTGTGGTGGCAAACCTTCTCCAACATACAGACATTACAGAGGAGCTTATATAGGTCTAAACTAACTACACTAAAACAATAAAACACTAAATGATTAAGGTAATCAAGCAATAAAAAGGGAAAGAAGTCAGAGGTGTGGGAGGACATTTGCTGACCTAAGACTGACCCAAGAGTAACCCAAAAACAGGAGATAATAAAACAATTAAAGGATTACTCTCAGAGAACCAATCTCATCTACAGATGTCACAAGGAAACGTGGTTTTCTGAATTATATTCTACATGATCTAACATGCATACTACATACTACCAACATGTCTCCTTGTAAACCAAACCATACACATATTTGTAATAATACATTTCCCCCTTGCCTCTGTGTCACAGTTCCTCCAGTGATTGTCAAAGAGTGGAGCAGCGGCAAGGCCAAGTCGGCGCTGACCCCAGAGCTTGTTCCGGCCCTGTGTTTCCGGGAGTGGACCTGCCCCAACCTGCGGCGGCTGTGGCTGGGACGGGCCAGCGAGGACCGCTCCAGGAGAACCAGGGCCTTCCTGGCCTGCCTGCGCTCAGACTGCCCCGCCCTCCTCAACCCAGCACAGGTCCCACAACATCTGCTGCTCATGTGCTGTGTGCTCAGGTATGATGACGCCCTCAACCGCTGCTGCTCTTAGTGGGGTTTTTATAATGCTGCCCCGAAGGAGGCTCTAGTAACATTTGTATGTGCGTTGTCTTTCATAGTGTCTTGATGCCTGATGCATGTATGAAGTGTTATACTATATAGTTATACTGTATATAGTGTTTATTTTCACTTGTATACAATTTTGCGGCTTGTATGTGTTTTTTTTTTTTTAATGCAGTGTTTATATTGAATTTTTTATTTGGATTGGCTGGAAAGCAATTATTTCAATTCATGCCCCCTTAACGATTGATTGAATTACTGCTAACTAGCCATGGGGATGTAATCACACCAAAGTTATATGCTCCCCAGAACAGATTCATCTAAATTAGGCAATGGCTAAAGAAAATCTCACAACTTACACCAAGAGGCCTGATGAGATGAGCTCTTATGAAGGAAACGCCCATGTTGTACAGGGTGAGGCAAGTGCAGAGTCGGCTTACCCTACAGTGGAAAACACTCAGCTGGGACGGTGTTGGCAAGGCAATGGCAAGATGCCGTTTCGCCAAGGGCCAATTCAGGTTGCGTGAGGTTTTGCGGGTCTAACACTAGTTCTGTTCGTATTCAGACTTGGACTACTTGATGCGTACTTGGGATTTAGGGCTTGCCTTTGCTTGCGTACAGATTTATCCATTTATTCATTCTTATAAGAAATCTAGGTCAAAATAAGAATTCTATATCAAAAATAAATGTATATCATAATAGCTTGATGACAACTGCTTTGTACTCAAATCACCATAAGCTTATACGGCATGTCTTCTCTACACTATGTGTGAGGGCCTGTTATGTTTTCCTGCACCATCAATATTGTATTGTGCACCTATTAACATTGTATTAACACTTATTATTAACGTACAAAGGCTTGTAAACCCTTTGTACTTGGCAAATTGTCATCAATTGAGTTCATTGGAATGAATTTATCAATACACCGTTGATCTCTAATGTGTGTCTCCTTCCCTCCCAGGTATATGATGCAGTGGCCTGGCGGAAGGATCCTCCAGAGACATGAGCTGGATGCCTTCCTGGCCCAGGCTGTTTCCAACCAGCTCTACGAACCCGACCAACTACAGGAGCTCAAGGTAAGAAGCCTCTCCTCACTGCCTTATGATCGGATAATCGTCAATCAGGGACAGATTTTTTCCCCCAGTTTTTCCAGGAAACCTTTTTTTTTTTCAGACACACAATTCCCATTTCGTTTCCACTGGGAGATACCATTCTCCCTTTTCCTGATCATGTCCCTGAATGCTTTATACACAGTCAGAAAAAAACAGTACACAGTTGCACATTTTGTCACTGGGGCTGTACGTTTTTGACAAAAAGGGTACCTGGGGTCGTGTCCCCAGAGAAGACATTTTAAGACAACTTATAGTTATCATTATAGCATGTGTTTTGATGCTCAGAATTCTAGCTCAAACTAACTGACCTTATATTTGTGGCTTATTCAAGCCGTAGAACATGGAATTACTCTTATCCACAATGAGTTTTACTTTCATACCAGCAATAATTTAGCCAGAGTAGGTATTTTTTCAAATGATGGACATCTCATTTTGGAGGTACTACCATATCAGGTCAGAACAAGGTGACATTTGTTACTGGCCCAGATGGAGTGTGCATCATTGGTGGGAGACGACCTGTTTATTGTTGCCTTGTTTTTTTGGGGCCATATTCTTACAATTTGTATGTTTGTGCTGACTCAGCAAGCCACATACCATGTATTCAAGGCCTCATGACTCTGCTGCATGTCGCTCCTTGTAGCTTCCCCATCTTTTCTGCTGCTCATCGTTTCTATACTATCCACATGTAGAAATGCTGTCATCTTCAATGTGTATGTCGTTTGTCAGGTGGAGAAGGTGGATGCCCGCGGTGTGCAGCTGGCTTCTCTCTTCATGGCCGGCGTCGACACGGCGCTGTTCGTCAACGATGTGTGTGGCCAGCCGTTACCATGGGAACACTGCTGCCCCTGGGGCTTCTTTGACGGCAAATTGTTCCAGAGCAAACTGGCCCGGGCTGCCCGCGACAGGGCCGCCCTTCTGGACATGTGTGAGGGGCAGGTATGACACGTGTGTGTGTGGCAGTGCTACCACATGGTTACATGACTGGCCATATGATGCGTGTGAGGGATGTTTAACTAGACTTGTAAGGTCCAGAAGTCCAGAAATTACTTGTAAGGGCTATAAGCCAAAGAAATGCTCTCTATTGGTACTAACACTTGGTGTGTGTGTTTATTTATATCTATAATTGGGGTTGTAGCCCTGTTGTAACCCACAGTACTGTTGGCTGTACAGTAGGAGTTCAGTGCCTTGCTCAAGGGCACGTAGACATTAGTTGCTGCGGTATAACCTGTCTGTCTGCTCTGCAGGAGGAGCTGGTGTCCAGGGTCGAGAAGATGCGCCAGGCGATCCTCGAGGGCATCAACCTGTCCCGCCCTCCTCCTCCTCCCCCTCCCCTCCCACCTCCCGCCTTTTTGCCCCCTGCCATGGTGCCCCCCTTCTACCCCATGCCTCCCCTCTACCCACCTCGCCCAATGGGCAACATGCCCCCTCATCATCACCCGCATCATCCTCATCACCCCGCCCAACACAGGCCCAGAGCCTTCCCAGGTACAGAGATGCGTTCTTTCACTTTTTATTTTCTGTCTTTCACACACACTTTTGACCGCACATATCTGACTTCTATGCATATACATAGACATATACTTTCAGACATAGTTTCTTACTCTGTATTCATCAAGTCTCTTTACTTTTCTGTCATTAATCTCAGTCATCACGTCTTTCCTCCCATCAAGGTATTCAGTCTATCCCCCCTCAGGGAGGGAAATTGGAGATAGCTGGCATGGTTGTTGGCCAGTGGGCCGGAAACAAACCGATCCGTGGGAGAGGGGGGTTCAACATGCAGGTGGTGTCAGTGGGAACAGGGAAAGGGTAAGTAAGACGATGATCTCTCAATCAATGAAACAGCTCAAGGTCAACTACGTTTTTATCAAATTCTCCGATGTATCTCAATTTTTGTTAATTTCGATTTTCAAAACAGAATTTTTAAAGCAATAAACAGAATTTAACAGAATTAAATGTGACACACACTCTCACAAATCTCTCAAAATCAAATTGTGAGATTTCCGAAGATTCCCACCCCTAATTTGTTAGCTGAATAACTCGTTTACTATAGAGCTCAGACATGCAACTCATGTTAGGTTTTAGCTGTATTTTTTCTTTGGTCAAAGCCTCTTGAGATGATTGCCATGAGCCACAAACCCTCAGAGATTGTAAAATCATGCACATATTATCATCGTGACCATTGCTCATGAGGATTTTAACCTAAAATCCTGTATCCAAACAGATGCTGAAACCCCAATAACCGATGGTCATCATTAATACATTAATATACATTAATATTTACATCTGTTTTATGAGAATTGGTGGTCTCTATATTAGACAGTAAAATCTGGTGGCTAACGTTAATTAGCAGGGACTATTAGCTACTGACGCTCACTGACTCTCACTCTCGGTCTATCTCTGTTTCTCCATCACAGGAGGGGTAAGGAGATTCCAGCAAAAGTAAGGGGAGTGAAAAAAGTGACTGCCAACAGGACACAGGTATGACATAAGAGCAGTAGCCCAATCTTTTATACAGGGTTCGTACAGGTGCTGGAAAGCCTTGAATATGCTTGAAATTGAATCTGTTATTTTCAGGTCGGGAATGTGCTTGAATTTTGACTAAGGTACCTGAAAATGCATTATTTAATTGGTGCATTTAACTATTATAATAAGAAATTGGTAATTAGATAAAATTAGGCGTTACTCATTTCTTGAAAATTGGGTGATCAGTTGTGATCAGTTGGAGAGAATCAATGTAACGCCAAGCCTTTGATATAGAGCCTCTCTGACTTGAGCGGCCTCGCTTTGATGTAGCCTGCTGCTGCTGCTGCTGCTGCAAAAAAGGAGCAAAATGAAGACCGTGGACGTTGTCAGCTCATGGAAGTATGTCTGCCAGTTTCAATGAGAACTGGCTCGGCAATGACAAGTACAAGCTATGGTTAAGAAAAGGACCAACCCCACGGAAAGTGTATTGCGAAGTCTGCCTGAAAGAAATCAAACTTTTCACAATGGGGGAATCTAGTCATGATAAAGGTAAGGGGTGCCAAAGGTAACTTTTCCATCAAAACAGCTTAGCCAACTAAACAAGAATGCTTGGTGGTAGAGTTGCGCTCGTAGATAGTGGATACGATGGAAGGATGATACAATGATAGTGTGCTGCCAACTGATTTATATGGATGTTAATTTTAGGCGAGTCTGTGTAGCATGTGTGTAGATATTCTTGTGCACACTATGCATGCATAGTGTGTGTGGAGATGTGTAGGAGGTACATGCTATTTTAAACGAACAGTCTTTATTCAGTGTAGCATTAGGCCTGGCGAGAATGATGAACAGGTATAGTGTTAATGACACTATATCCAACGCCACCTTACTCACCTAACATACTGGTTAGACTGTTATAATCAATATGCTGGCTATTTCCATAATAGCATATTTCTGAATTACATTTAGATCAAATGTGACTTGATCGGGAAGATAGCAGAACTAAAAGTAAAGAAAAGGAGGACAGAAGGAAATCACAGTTCTCAAGTCTGCTGCTGAGTAGGCATAGTCAGTTGGAAAACTTTAGCTTTATCTCAAAATCAAACGGACTCAGAAGACCTGCAAAGGAAAAGCAGAAGTCACTAGAGACTGTGGAGAGTCAGCTAGACTGCAAACTCAGAGAGCTTAAGGAGATGCTGTATAAACCTTTGTACTAAGCTGATTATTCAGGATAATGAACATAATTGAATTAAAGAACATTTTAGTACTGGACTAATGTTATGCACTCATTTTTGTTTCATTTGCACTTTGAATTCAGGTGACAGGGTGCCGCATAAAGGAGAAGTGAATGTATATGCAAGTACAGCATCTGTTTACACACTTTCTCATTTGTCAATTTGTCTCATTTGTCAACTTCACATATTGTCATATGTGAAGTTTTATGTACTGTTTTTACCTTTTGTATATTCAATGGGTCTTGTTACATTTAAAGACTTCACACTTTTCTACTAAAAATAACTGAGAACAAAGTTACTGTCTCTTGGTGATTATAATTTACATTGACTAAATTGGGGTCATAGACAATACCAAATCATTGTGACATGTTCTCATCAAACATAGCCAAATGCTATAGCATAGCAATATCTAAAGAGAGGTGTAGCTTTTGAATTGGTACTTTACTGAACCTGTGAGGTGCTGGAAAAACTGATGATGCACCTTGAAGGTGCCTGAAATGTGCTTGAATTTAACTTTTGAAAACCTGTACGAACCCTGTTTATATAAGGCTGTGTGATATTACAATGTTTTTTTCCTAACTATTTTAACAAAGTGAAATCACCACAAAGGATCACAGCTGTAAATCTCCTCTTTCTCTGTCACATCCCCAACTCCTTCCTCTCTCCTATCCTGACATTCCATTAAATTCTCTGCCCTCCATCCTCTCTTACCGTCCCTCCAGACGTCGACATCCCCCCCATCCAGCAGTCCCCCAAAGCCCTCAGAGGAGGCGGGCTCTACCCCAGAGGTCGCGACTCAGCAGCTGAACGGGAGCTCAGCAGCCTCCGCCATCGGCCAGCCCTTGGACCTGGCCCCCCTGGCCCAGCCAATCCCGTGTGCCTTAGCCAGCAGAGACAACCAATCAGAGGGGGTGGAAGTGGAGGCCCCCTGTTGCCTTGATGACTGCCCATCAGACGGAGCGCTACAGAAGGAGGAGTGATGGCATTCTCCCAGGGTGCACTGCTCTGACAGAGTGATCTGTGTTCGACTGCCTTTCCCTGTTTTTGTAGCCCTGCCTGCTAGCCGCTCACCTCATCACATGGACCAGGAAGTGAAGGGGTAGGGTTCCACCTCAAGCCCCTCCCCCTCCTCTGCTGCTTCGTGTGATAGGCCAGAGCAGTTAGCTGTTACTCCCTTTTTAGTTTTCTCATGTGGTTTTACATTCTTTTATGAAGAGAGGTTTTCTCCATGAGTCTGTAAGCGCCCCCCAAAATCCCAATTGCCTCCCTCCCTCACTCAGAGTAAAATAAGCTTGAAACTCCCTGCCCCACCCATCCCTGATACAGCCCACAACTTAAATGAACCCCCTCTTAAGTAGGGGCCTGCACGATATGAATATTTTATTTTCTGTGTTTTTTAAATAGTCCCATAGTTTAAATCTCTGCACACAGATGTTCTAAGCTTGCGTGACAGATGGATGTGGTTTCCATGGTTACAACATCTAGGCTTGGTCGCCATGGTTGGTTGCTAAGTGTTAATGTGGTTTGTTACCATAGCCATCTCATGTAAGATGTGTCTTACATGAGTTCAGAAAGATGTTCAGAGTTTGACTCTGATATGTGGCGAAGGAAGAATGCTGGGAAAGTATTTTCATGGAACAAACTAATGTACTATTTTTCTGTGCAGTATCCCATGTCCCCCATACTATAGCCACACTGCTAAACACACAGTGTTAGCATACTTGCTAGCAACAAACCCCTATATAGACTGATTGGCTGTCACTGGAGCACTTCTGCACCACCATGATATTAGCGTGCTAACTTACCTTGACCTACGTAGCATAGCCTACTGCTTAGATCCCATGAATTTATGCACCTTAAGCCCTACATTATGCAAGGTCTTACCCCCCCCCCCCCCCCCAAAAAAAAGTGCATTACTATATTTACCCAACCCCCTTGCCCTTACTTCAAAAGCTTTGATTGTATATCCCAACAGAGAGCACTTATTGTTGTATTTAAATGTAATGGATTAGAACAAACCCCTACACAGTCGAACTGACTGTCGATGAGGGTTGCCCCTGCATCTGAATAAATCAGAATGATTTGTAGAACTACATTTTAAAGTAAAGATCTATTTGAGAGACGTCAGAATGTCAACAGAGTGGTTTCAGACGAAGGAGAACTTTGTTGTAAAAATGTAAAACCACCCTGGACAGTCCTCTACTAGGTGAACAAGAAATGAAAAACTGAGACACCTTCTGGAGTTAAGGCCAAAAAGATAGTAGCTATAATGCCCAATCAAAAGATGGAATGAATGGTGATGGTTAGGGTAACTGCTACTACGCAGGGATTCCTTCAGTTTGGCCTCACACATTCATACCAGAACTTTGCAATTAATCTGGAATGACTCCCAATTCTGCACATAAAAGATTATTGTGAATCGTTTCAGATTTGGATAAAGTAATTCCCAAAGCTTATTTTAGCAAGGCCAGCTGATTAGGATGGCCAGTGATAATAAAGGGGTGTGGTGGCGAAGCCTCAAAGATCCCCTCCAATGGTGATAGAGTAACCATTGTCACAGTGAACCCAACACCAAGAGTGCTTGCCAAGCAGAGCTCTTGTGTTTCACTTTCGTCCAACAGGAAGCACCCCCACCCCCCGCCCGCCCCCGCCCCTTAAGTGCCTCAGCCAATCAAGGCAGAGGTTTGGGGGTTGGATTACATGTCACATGACGGGAGAGGGAAGCCTCATGGCGGCCTTAAGTGTTCCGCTCACAATCTTAGACTTCTAAGATTTGTTTTACTAAAGCACTTGTGTTTGTAGAGGATGAGATGTGTCCCCCAACGTAGGTTTCATCTGGCAAAGGAAATACAAGTATTTACTTATAATCAATTGTCGGTAGCACAATTGCAAATGTAAAAGCAGTAGATGGATAGATAGATACTGCCTGAGAGATGCTGCCCATAAACATTCTCTTTTCTAGAAATTGAAATATCTGAGAGAGGTTAAAATGAGCTCATGAGGTTAAAAAGAAAGACAAGTCAACAAGAAGCACCTTATTTTCTTACTATGTTGATGACTTATGCTCTATATCATGTGCCACAAAATCGACATGGAAAAAAAGCTCTTATGAAATGCCGTTTTGAAGGAAAAAAAACCCTGACTATATGTAAGTGTTAATGTAGTCGTGTCAGACGTCCCCTCCTCCCTACGAACTCAACCATTACAGTGAAACACTGTCAGTTGACCCAGCAGATGAGTGTAGGCCTACACTCATCACAGGGCTGGGCCTCGCCGCTGTCTCTTATACCAACACCAAATGAAATCAAAGGTTTGGAATTATTAGCTGTTATTGGTAGGGATTAAGCATACGATACAGAGTGCTGTAGGTGTTTTTAGGTTAAGAGTAGGTAACAGCGTCGGACTCTACACAGGACTATAATACACGGACACCAAGACTAGGCTAGAGAATATAGCACCACTGGCCGAAATGCTAAGTCTAGAATTACTAGGAGTCATATACTTAACTGCTTTCAACTTTTGACATTAGTACAAGTATGTGTATCGCAACCGTACATTGTTAGAAGATGGCTTTTCTGCGGCGAGCCAGAGTGTGATCTGGTTTTACGATGCCCTCTCTTGATTCGCTCGCCAGATAACAATTATAAACACACACGCGCGCACACATACATAAAAACATATACACAGATTAAGCATTCAAACTACAGACACACACACATTCAGTTGCATTTGTTACCAGCAGCATTCTCTCTGCTTTTGTGCTGAAGTGATTTTGTGCAGTTTCAGTTCCCAGTGGAGTGGTTGTCGGTTCATCAGAGATCATTTGGTAACACATTCTACTGACTAGAAAATCCGACACTCACGTTTGCATGGACAGATAAGAATACATTTTAGAGGTGTCCGGTAGACACAAGAAACATAATCATCTATACACAAAACAATACATGCATACACAAACACACACGGATACATAGATGTTATACCCTGAGTTACACACTAGCTAGTATGGGGAAAAAAAAAGTCAACACAATACATGATGTAGTGTCCCTCTTTTGTCCTTGTCTGTTTTAGTTTGTTAGATATTTGATCAGTGATTTTTATGCTTGTTATCCTAACCCCCTGCTCTATGCCACTTTTTCTTCCCTCTCTCACCTCCCCTCCTCGCTACACCACACTTCTTTTACTGCTTTTCTCTGCCCTCCGTTCTCCCTTAGCCCCTCTTCCTCATAGCATACATGCATTCAGCAGACACACACATACTCAGACTGGACAGTCTAATCCATGCGTACACTCAAATACACTCAGATTTACACACAGATAACCCTCCTGTCAACCCCCTGTATCTCAGTTCTCTGTTTCATTCTTATCGTCCCCCCTCTTTGCCTCTCCTTTAGCCCTAGGACCATTTTTATTGGCCGTTTTCTCTCTCTCTTTGGGCTGCCCCGCCCCTTAATCAAACCCAACTAACAGTAAAGGTTATATTAACGTTGATAATCAGTTTCTGTATGTATCTAGCCAGAGTCTGGAAAAAAATGGAAAAAAAATCAAAACTTTTATTCAATTGTGCAAATGTGTTTTCTTACTATTTTTAATGTTATTACATCTTCTAATCCTTCTACCATTGCTTCAGTTAGTACTGAAATACGCTTAGCCAACCTAGAGATTTGAACTGTAATGATTGCGATTTTCCTTAACTGTATTTTATATGGCATCTTTAGACCATTTCACCGTTTATTATGTACGTAAGTAAGTATTGCCCGTTTTGAATTGAAAATCGTCGTCTGCACTATGTTTGATTCTCATATTATCCCCGATAACAATTTTCATGGTCGACCCATTATCAATCGAAGCTGAACTCTTCGCCCTTGCACAAAGCAGCTAAACATCTCATCTAAACACCTGAGAACCAAAGTACACATAGCATCCCCCTCTACCCCCTATAACGCCCTTTTAGTCCCCCGACACTTGACGGTCTGCCCCAAGTAACGAGTTTTCTGATGAGTATGATTATATATATATATATATATATATATATAATGACATTACAGCACGTGTGATTTATCTGACAAGTATGTGAGGTTACAGTACATGTATATTTACACTGGTTGTCGTGGAGACGTAGACAGACAGAGAAGAGGAGGAAGCGTGTTTGTGGACAGTGAGTGAGCGAGCGAGTAGGCGAGAGATGTGAGTGGCCAGATTCGGTCACATGGTCAAGGCGTCAGAGGTCCGTTGTGAGATGTGTCAGTGATACCTGAGGCAGCGATTGTTGGAGAGTTTGTGTAGGTGTTGCGGGTGAATTCACTGCTCCTCTTGCTTGCTCGCGCGCTCTCTTGTAAGATCTTCATTGACCGACTTAAGGCTGTGTGAACCACTGCGCACGTTAAAATAGGATCGAACACACAGGAAGGAATGACACCTGACAAACTTTCAATCGAGCTGTGGTTGTGGCCTTTTTGCATTCCTCTAAAAGTGTGATTGTTGTCTTTTCTCCTTACACTTACCTTTTCTCCCCAGACTCGGACAGTGCCACATGTTGCTCTGCTGAGTTGGTTTCTTTGTGGGCATGTAGGCTGTTGACGGTGAGAACAAAGTGGCTGAATTTTCCCCAAAACACAGATCTGAGATTGGTTTACCTTCTAACAGTCCTCACATAAAAAGGTGGATTGCAAGCAAGAAATAATGAGCCCGTAAACTGTGCGTTGACATCCATCTGACACAAAGAAAATGATTTGCTGCCAAGGTTTTGCCAACAAACTGTAATCCTGTTTTGCACAAGTGCATTATCTTGCTTAGCGCTTTCTTTTATCATCCATAGGAATCTGTTTTCCTGCTAAGTCTACCTCTAAGCTGAGGGGAAGGTACAGCAGCTCTTATCTTAAGTGTTGTGGGGCAAATTGACCCTCTTGATGACAGTGATGAAATCATAGTGATGTGTCCAGAGGTTAAAAAGGCACTGCCTCCCTGTCTACCCAAAAGGGAGCATTTCTGAAAGCTTGACAACGTTAACAGAACCAAATGTCCCAGAGTAGAAATGTATTATGTTGTATTTTAGAAGACGTTAAAAAATATTGTTTGTCATACAGAATGTGGAATGGAACCGTCAGATCTGTGTTGTAACTGTTCTGATCTATCTGCAGCGTTCTCACAGCGTTGTGTCCCTTTTGAGTAAGGCTCCCTACTCTGTCTGTCTCTCTCTACACTGCCACCCCCCCTCTCAACAGCCCCCCAAGCTCCAGTGTAAACCCCCCTGCCTGGCTGTGACCCACTATGGGGGCTCAAGTTGATCATTAGTTGTAATGTTGGTCCATCATGCCTTCAACAACATGTGTACTGATGCATGTACTTAAATACCCAGGGCCACCCAAAACAACCTGTGCAGCGAAAAGGGTTAACAATTTATCCATATTATTATAATAGAATTATTATCATCATTATTGCTGTTATGATTATGGTTGGTATAATTTGTCATCATTGTTAGCATTATGGAAGAACCAGACTGTTTGTGGAAAGACAAGAAGAAGGAAGCTTTTTTTTATTCGTCTGGCTGTTGGTGGTCTGATCTCACAGAGGGAGGGGAGGAATGGTTCAGAAAGAGACAAAGATGGCAGTCATGTTTGTACCGGTTGGGAAATGACTTACAGTGCTGAAATAAAATTTATTCTTTTAGTAAAAAAAAGGATCTCTTTGGAGTCTCTGGTTTATTTTGTTTTTAGATCTCCTTGTTGGTTGTGATTTTGGACGAATGAAGGTGCATTCGCATTGGGAGAGAGTGAGTGAGTCTGATCACTGAGGCAATCACTGATAACCAGTGATGTAATGGTAAATATAAAGGTGGGTAAACTATAACCTGTTTGATTATCATAAGGCAAATGATAACCATTTTCAGAGCAGCATTTCCTCTTGAGGAAACCTGTCTTTGTATAACTCATTTGATACCACTTACTATGATGATGCTATGAATTTGTCAGTGTAAAAAGAGGGGGAAACTGTATTCTGCAGATAGTTAAGGAGTTTCTTTTACCCTCTACTACATCCAGAACTACTACAGAACTCATTTTCTGTCAGTACTCAACAAATGTACACCCTGCAGGATTATACAAGCATAATCTCTGTCATGTATTCCATCCCATTCCATCTCTTCACAAGCTGCTTACTGACCGCTCCATCTTGATCTAATATTTTAAAGCTATTAGAGAAAATTAATTTGGTGACCATCAGTAGCGTGTTGGTGTAATATTGTCAGGTTGTGTGGCTGGAAGGCAGACACGAACTCTCGTTCTGGGCGCGCGCCACAGATCCGAAAATCTCGAGATATTTGCGCACCAGCAGCAACCACACACCCGCACAACCAGGAAAGATGGCGAGGATGATACGAGGAGCCACCTGGGCTGCTGGAAAGCTTGAGGCAAACCCCACCGCTTCCTCCTCGGCACCGGAGGGACGAGTGCTGAGGAAACGCACCCCGCTACAGACGACTTTGATAGCCACGGGTCTGTGAGTGGAACGGCAGGTCCGTTGGCGTGAGAGTAGTTACGGAGCGAGAGGTCGAGAACCGCCAATTCCAGCTAGCTGTCAGCTAACTGCTGGCTAGCTGGTTAACTTGCTAGGCAGCCTGGTCTTTCGCTGCTAGCTCGCTAAGTTGATTGCTGAATTCACTAGCTCACAAGAGCAGCAGTTCTGTTGTCCTTATTCATCAAATCATTTTTCCGTTAATGTCGGCAAGGGACTATTGAAATAAGTTAAGCAGCTAGCTAGCTTGCGATGCTGAGTTGCTACAGAAAGTTAGCGTGTTAGCTAAACCCGTTTCAATTTATAAGGTAGCAGCAGCAAATGTATTCTAATGATTGTTGCTTAGTTTGATTCTTGTCAGTGGTGTCACCAGCATTTTATTTCCTACTCTTTTTCTACATGTTTTCTTTCCCTAGGTAGCCAGTTGGCAGAGACCATCCTCAAGGACGGGAAGCCTATGAGAGGATTGATGTACATAATTTTGAGGCTTGCTCACCTCTTCTTTTGCCCTTGCCTCTGCATCCTTTCCTCACCTGTCCTCTCCTCTCTTGTGCTTTGTCATCCCATACATTCTCTGAGTTCATTCTATGTTTTCACTCCTTTCCCTGTCGGTCTATCTTTATTTTTCTGTCCTGCATTTGGTCAGACTCAAACATCTGACCTGCCTCCTCAGCAGGGCCCTATGCCCTGGTTAAGAGCTTTAAGTGGGGAGTGGTTGCACGGTAGAGTGTGTGGGCGATGATCAAGAAGACCAAGGGGGAAGTAGGGAAGAGGACGCACCTTTATGACAAGAGACGCTGGTAAAACTGAACAGATGTGGGCACCAGAGAAGGGAGCTGTGGGATGAGGTAGTAGTTTGTATAGTTTTAGGATCACACCAGATCTGGGAGATAACTATACAACCTACTGTCTTTCTCACGGCATCCAAACCATCACCTACGTTACCACGACTACTGGCCCATCAACCTCGTGTTCAGTTGCCATGGTGACCAACAGAGCCTCGATAAGAACATTGGACAATCTTTTCCCTTTGGTTAAGTGTAATATCTGCTATGTTAATGTGTTCCTGGCCATTGACAAACTGTGCATTGCCTCCCAGCCATGAGATGGTGCAACGTCTCTTCCTTGAGATACAGTGTTGTGCATCAACATCTGTCAGAAAACAATGCAGACTATTAATTATCTGACAGATGGTTTCGCATTCACAGTGTTTCCTTTACATCCATTTAACTGCGGTGGCCCCCCACAGCTGGAGATTTCCCCCCCCCTAAAAAATGTAAAAATGTTGAGCCTAGAAAAATGGGGAAATTACAATATTGCTTTATTTCTTATTATACAAATGCAATAACAGCTCAGTTGCACATATATCATGATAACATTATTTAAAGAAGAACCAAACTGACCCTGGAATGGACCCAAAAACGAACCTGCCCCTCTCGCATGTATAACATTTCTACAGGAAACACTTCTTTTTTATAAAATTGTATTTATTTGCTGTGCTCAAACAAGCTCTGTGTTACAGACGTGTATGTTTTTGTAGCTGTGCTGTGGTGAGGTAGTAAGTTGTGTTGTTGTGGGGTGTGGGATATTGTAACCCCTATTCTGGAGATGCAACTATACAACTTACTGCCTTCCGCATTGTGGCAATATACCGCTCTCTGTTCCTGCTTGGAGGTTGTATACAAACTAAGTGTATGTGATGGGATTAGGATCTATGAAATCTATTCAAATGCTTGGAGATACTGATTGTGTTTGTTTGGGGAATCAATATCATATGGTGACAATCCTAAACATAAACCCTTTTGCCAATTGAGATTGTAGAAAGATTACTGAGGATGAAATAATTAAAATATTGTTTGACCTATATCTGTGAAAGCATGTTTATTAAGATAATAAATGGTGTTTCTCTAAGAATTAGTATTGTCTCTATTTGCTTGGTCATTTATCACATTGGGACATTTTTTTTACATGCGCAAGAGAGAACTGTACCTTTTTGTATTTAACCTTCTTGGTTATAAGTGAGAACAAGTGTTGACATGTATCTGCTCTGCTCACCACAAAGCATTCACATCTTCAATAACCTAAGCTTTTAAACATTTGCAAAGGTGTATGAATGTTGACTACTTAGTTTCTCATTGACACCTGTGTATTTTTTTTAACTTGTACAGTGGGATTACAGCAGGTTTCCAGAGCACAAGGGTCATGACACTCGCTTCATAAAATGACCCACAGCAGCGCTACAGACCTGCATAGTGTTGTATTAGCTTTAGTCTGTCAGGGTCCAAAGTACAATGTGGCAGAATGAAAGAGGGCCTTGTTGTCCTTTACTGTAGACAGAGAAAATCAACTAATCTCGATCAATCAATGCATCAATGGCTCAAGTCATAGGCAGGAAGCATCAAGTGGTCGCCTAAGATGACCTTGGTGAGGTAGACGGCTACTGCGATTGGACAGCATCCTCATGTTTATTCTGCATCTCAGTCAATCAATGGAAGGGGCGTTTTCCAAAGTACTCGCCCATTGGTCAAACCACGGCCAAGTGGGCGGGATTTTAATGCTCTTCCGCTCGAACCGCATGACTGAGACCTGTGAAGAGGCGGAGGCAAGAGCTCTCACTCTGCCTCTTTTTTCCAGGTACCTCTAACGTCATCGATAACTAGCAGACCAGTCTGCTCAGCAGGGGAATGTTGCTGATATGACCTACTGTTGTAGATATCTTCAGTTTAAGAGTAATAAAACACATTTCAGCTTGTCCGCCCGGTAGATACTTTTGAAAAATGCCAATTTGAGTGGTGGAGAGTGATGGAAGAAGGGGGTGTGTCTGTCTCTCATACTACCCCCGCCAAATCTATAGTATTTTGTCACCAATTGGAGCCGATTCTTTTTGGCCCTGAAAGCTTAAATGAGTCTACATCTAGTTTACATTTCCCCCAATAATTTTGCAATACATGCCGTATGAACCACCAGGAATAATGGGAAGGAGAGGAGCAACGTAGAGGCGTGACACTTTTAAAAAATCAGCAATATTATCCTTTAGACACATGTAAAGCTAGTTTGAACCAAAATATACACAAACTGAAAGCATTGGTAATATCCGGAGCAACATTCTTGTAATTAGTTATTGTAAAAAAAAAAAAAAAAAAAAAGTTTTCGCAGTGCCGCGCCAGTTACGGTAATGCCATGACAACGTGCTGCTTGCTTGAAATGCCTGAGGGTTTGGGGGAGTGGAGGAGTTGATTCGTACACTGAATAGACGATCTTTGTTGTGACGCAGCAGCCGTCTGTCCTCGTGAACATGGCGAACATTCGGAGCGTCAAGGTGAGGAGAGTGAAAGAAAGCGTGTTAGCGCTCTCAAATGCATGGCGTAAAGTGTGCCGTCACGGGGCGTATGATGCACAGGAGTTTAAAGAAGCTCGTGTTGTAATGGGTGTGAGGTTTTACCGCCCAGTTTGTTTTTCCTAGCAGTGCCGGCCAGAAGCGTCACAGTGTAGTGTTATCCAAGTGGGAGACCAATGAGTTCACACAGCGCCCTCCAGTTGACTGGGTGGCTGGCCTGTCCGTCACATTCACATTGAGTCCATCATGTTTCTAGCAGTAGGCGTGAAGACTAATGTCTAAATGTAGTTTTTGACCTGATGTGGTGTAGGTACCCACATGTACCGTGACTATGTTATCAGGGTTTTACATTTACGTTATAGATAATCGTGGCTGTTTTGATCTTTCACCCTCTGTACCTCTCTTTCATTCGCCTGTATGTCCAATTGCCTGTTCCGTCCTCTTCCCTCGGTGTCTATCCCTGTGCACGTGTGTGATGGGTCTACCTGTGTGTGTGTGTGTGTGTGTGTGTTTGCAGGGTATGGTGGGCCTGGTGACGGGCGGTGCGTCTGGTTTGGGCCGGGCCACTGTGGAGCGCCTGGTGCAGTACGGGGCGTCTGCTGTGATCCTCGACCTCCCGTCCTCTGATGGACAAGCTCTCGCCACCAGCCTTGGAGACCGCTGCGCCTTCGCACCCGCAGACGTGAGTCAGCAAAACCTCTGCCGCCCTTGAATTGTATTCAGACGTGAAAATAATCACTATCAGAGTTCAAGTGTTTAATCCCAGAGGGGAGTCAAACCCCTAACCATAGCAGTGTGGCTGCTATGCTCTACCCAGTGAGCAGGAATGTGGTGGCACTGCAGGGCCACATTCCTCAACAAGACGTCCTTGTGTGAATGAGGAGTAATTGCAGTTGTAGTGGTTATAAAGCCTCAAGCCAAAGTGCAATGAGGGGCTGTGGATGCAGCCTCACAGCGGATGAATGCATGATGAATTGGAGCTGTTATGTATTCCTCGCTCTGTAGGTGGCGCTCAGACATCATCCAACACTCTGAGTTAATCTTCTAGTCCAGAGGTTTTCAGTTCCAGTGCTCGGGACCCAGAGCACTGCTGGTTTTCACCTCAGATGCAAGCTGATTGTAATGAACTGCCATCAGCTACTTGGTAGGATAGAAAACCAGCAGTATTCTGGGTCCCGAGGACCAGGATTGAAAATCACTGCTCTAAGTTCTGTTTCTGCTCCACTGTTCCATTATTACTATCATAGACTATGTCCACGTCCCCAATTGGTTTCAGAATGAACCGTAAACAAAGTGGCGATCGGGTATTCAGCCCGTCTCAGGCGCATCTGGATTTCTGCTCTCTCCGATGACAATCTCATCACCCAGGACGCATGTCTTAGTCCAGTTGTGGTGTCCTTGCTGTTGCCTAGGTGACATCGGAGGCGGACGTGCGGTCAGCGGTTTCTCTGGCCAGAGAGAAGTTTGGGAAGCTTGACCTGGCCGTCAACTGTGCCGGCATGGCTGTGGCCGTCAAAACCTACAACTTCAAGAAGGACCTCCCCCACAGCCTGGAGGACTTCCAGCGCGTTATCACTGTAAGACACACACACACACACACACACACACACGTTTGGCATTCCCATATGTGTGTGTGTGTGTTTGTCATGCATCAGTGTACGTAGTGGTGTCATGATGCCAAACGTTTGACTTTGATACCAATACTAAGTTTAATATGTAAACATTCAATACTACTACGATACCATGGCAAGACAAGGGAAAACATCAATGTCAAAACATCAATCACAATGCTTTAATACTGCCGAACGCACCATAACATAAACATGGATATCAATAACCCGTATAGCTTTATAAATATTCAACTCTGCCATGAGAACAAATCGCCAAATAAATCTAAAATATGTCAAGAACTGTGCTTTGATGTCTTCAGCGGCCGAAGACCTTCCTCTTCAGGCCTGTGGACTTTGGAGTTGCTGAACTGTTTCTGTTTCTTTTTTAACTGCTTTATTGTCTCCCCACCCTTTTAGCCCAGTTGTTCTTTTTCTCACTTAGCTCTCTTCTCTCTCTCGTTCTCTCTCTCCTTGTTGTTAAGTGCCTCGAGTACTTTTGTGCTCTTAAATTAAAGACATTATGATTAGAATCACTGAGTTACTTGTGTTACCATTCTTGACTTGGACAGGTTTGTAGACTGGGGGTTTTGCTGTATCAGTAGTGTGTCTGTCTTTGTTGGTGCTAAAAGCTAAGTAGTTCCATATTTTGCTCCTGGATCCCAATCCCAGAGTATTGAACATTGAAATATCGGATTCAATCTCTTGCAATGGTATCAAAGTCGTATTGGAATTCCAGTCGTCACAACACTACACCAGTGCATGTGGGGGATCGTGTGTCAACTGTGTGCTTTCCCCAGGTGAACATTGCAGGAACCTTTAATGTAATTCGCCTCGCCGTGGGGGAGATGGGGAAGAACGAGCCTGATGCAGATGGACACAGAGGCTGCATCATCAACACTGCCAGTGTGGCGGCCTTCGATGGACAGGTACGTTTTGAAGGGGAAGCCCACCCTAAAACACTAACGCTGTTAAAAAGAAGGAGCAGGGGTTTGTTACAGGGAGAAATCATCGTAGACGAGAAAGAGATGCGGATTTCTCCACCGACAGTGAAGGTTCAAAGTAAAAGGTGTTTTCGGACTCCCTTTGGCTTCCTTCCTCCTGTCCTACTCCTTCCTCCTACCTTTCGATGCTCATCTGAGGGACCAAACCTCAATGATCAATTCAATGATCACGTGACTTGTGTGTGTGTGTGTGTGTATATATATATAGACTCCCAAACTCTCCATTTTACAACAACTTACTGTCTTGCTCTCAGTATCAATATTGCTCTCATATACAGGCAATACAGCAAGTTCTGGCATATTCTCTGGGGATTGTCTAAAGGCATTCTGGGAAATGTAGGAAATCACATAGGTGCGTTTGAGGAAACGTGGATACAACAAAAAAGTAAATTATTACATTTCATCACAAAATAACTCCTAGAATCCATTGAACCTCACAGAGTGACGATGTTTAACCATGTCAGAGTATTAGAGGTGGAATTTTCCTTTTAAAAACACATTTTTATTTAATTAGCGTTTTGTCATTGCTCCGTTGCACCGTATTTCACAAGGTTGTAGTTAACAAAAGGTCCTAATTTCTTTCATAACCAGAACTGAAAACATCTTCATTTTCCATAACCAAACTTAAAGCGAACTAATTGGGAAGTCATCAATCCCCAAAGTACACAGGAGGCACAGAAGAAGGACACAAAATCTTTGTGTTCAGCGTTCATAATAACACCTTGATTACAGTGTGGGGTGACGTCACAGCGATCAGTGAAGGTGTAAGGTGTCATCCTGTGATCTAGACATATAAGAGGTAAATGACAGTAAAACAAAGGAGGAAGGAAGGGAGAAAGATCTGAACCTACACTGACTCATTTGCTCCCCATACGTTTTATTTTATTCTATTAGTATTATTTTATTTCTTTGTACCTTTTTTCATTTATTTATTTATTCATGTAGTTTTTCTTTCCTTTTGTTTTTTTTTTCTTGTGTACTTCTATTGTCTTCTGCGTCATATGCATGTGCATTTTGTGTGTTTTCCCTATTTTTGGTGTTTTTATTTTGAAGTTCTTTTTGTCCTTGTATGCCTATTGAAACCAATAAAAGTAAAAAAAAAAAAAAAAAGAACCAATTGCTCAGTCTTACTGTCTCTCAGCTTTGTTTTTTTCTCTCCATTTTTGCTCCAGGTGGGCCAAGCTGCTTATTCGGCCTCTAAGGGTGGCATTGTTGGAATGACCCTACCCATCGCCAGAGATCTGGCACCCATGGGCATCAGAGTCGTCACCATAGCACCCGGTTGGTGCACACAATTCACACTGAAAACAACCTCCTCTTTATACCATGATTATTACTGTCTGAAGACAGTCTGTTAGTGTGTTTGTGTCTTTTAAAATGTTGATGTGTGTTTTTATATTCTTTCTCTCTCCTTGTCCAGGTCTGTTTGCCACTCCCCTCCTGGCTGGTCTTCCAGAGAAGGTGCGCTCCTTCCTCGCCCGCCAGGTGCCCTTCCCCTCGCGCCTCGGAGACCCCGCCGAGTTCGCCCACCTGGTGACGTCACTGGCCGAGAACCCCATGATCAACGGAGAGGTCATCAGACTGGACGGAGCCATCCGCATGCAGCCCTGAGAGTGTGTATTTGTGTGAGTGTGTGTGTGTGAGTGAGTGTGTGTGACCATCACCTGATCACCTGATCAACAAGTGAAATGTGAGTGCATGAGTCTATTAATCAAAGCATTGGTTGTTTTGTAAACTAATCCAGATGATAATAAACCTCAGATGAGTTGGATTCTCTCTGATATTTCTTAAAAGGTTTTTTTTTTTTAAATGTTGCTACTCTTGGGAGTTTATGGATTGTGTTGTGTGACGATTTGTAAAAAAACAGAAAATCTCTGTTGTTGGGCTGAAATTTATTGTTGTCAGTGTAGACATATACAGACACTGCAGATTTCAGAAGTCGGGACAAGGTTTCATGGTTGAGATGAAGAGAAAGTACAGCACATAGACAAGTTAAGGGGCTGTATTTGGCTTAAAGCCCAGGTCTACCACAAATTGAACTCCACCCCAGTACCAAACAGAGAAACGCCCATTTTCCGACCAAAGGAGAAGCCTGTGCCCAGTATCTTTGCCTCGACGCCTGTCGGACTAATACCAACGCCTGTGTCCGCCGCCAGACCGACTGTAGCCTTCACCGGACCAGCAGTGGCCGAAGCACTGGCCACTTCTGCTTTGGCAAATGCTTTGGCACCGAGATAAGCAGTGGAGGCTTCCAATCCTGCGCTTGCGTTGGGCCCTTTGGCCTCTGCGTCAAAAACGCTCCATTCAGCACGAACGTGGCCCACTCCTGCACCGGCGCCCAGCCCCGCCTTTGGAAGGCGACGCCCAGGTTTATCCTCAAATCCATTAGCGTATGAGCCGGCGCCAGCGTAGGTTCCAACGGCAAAAGCATCACCAGGCCGGTCAAACGTGTCGATCATCTCCAGTACTCCAGCTTGATCAACAGATACACTTGCATTGGCTGCAAAAAGAAAGACATTTCAAAGTTGACTAAAGAAAGAAATATGCAGAGTAAGTATTCATGTTGTCTGCTTTTTTTTTTTCCTAATTTCTTGTCTCAGTCAAACCAAACGGCCAATACAAGCCCAAATTCAGTAAAAATTCTATGTAACTAACAAAAACATCTTACAGGGTTAAAGACAATTCATTTCTTGCGCCATGTTAAAAAGAATAACCCGTTCTAGCATTTTATATATTTTATCTAAGTGCATTTTATATAATCCCCATTTTACTAGTGACTCTGTACTAATATCCCTACCCTATGGGGAATATGTACATGTAGTGTGAATGCACAGGTTTGATGCTAGTTGTCACATTTATTCATGCTTGTTATCCTGTCCATCACTGCCTGCCCACTGAAAGAAAAGCTTGATTACAACTCTATTCCCCAAAAAGTATGTGGACTGTCTTATTATAGATAGATAGATAGATAGATAGACCCCTTGTTGCTATTGTAATGTGAGGTAGCAATTAATCCAAACACCTTAATCAACTGTTGCTCCTTTCAGTTATGTGCCAATACACTTGGCTCACTTTGTTTCTGGCTTTGAGTGAAACTTATTTAAGTGCAGAAATGTAGATTCAACTTGGAGGACTACACATCAAACTACCTGGATGTAAAGTACATGACACATTTTCAGTTACTTCTAAATCAATTACTTCAGCATCAGCACGTTCTCCCCCAGAAGTGAATCAAGAACCAATTTTATTCATAAAATAGTGAATAACAAAAATCATGTAAGCTTCACACAAAAAATCCTCTACCTTCAGATTTTTTTTTTTTTTCACATGTTGGGAAATTACTCCAACTGCACAGCTCATAAGTATCTAAATACTGGAATTGAATTGGGTTTGATTTTCCCCTCAAGGAGCTCTGCTCATTAACTGGAAGGGGGTGTATCACCTTTATGGGCTGTTCAGCTTTAAGCCTATCAGTCATAGACGTTTGCATTTTGTAAAAAGTTAAGGTAATAGTCTCTTGTGAGCTATTTCTAGGGAAGTCATACTATATATACACTATATATTCACATACTATACATTTCTTTGAGGAAAGTATACACTGCTGTGCACAGGACATTCATAACACTTCTAGATGGTGAAAGTTGGTGGTAAAGATGCTTACCCATCTTCAAGACGAATACTGAACTCTGCAAAGAAAAGAGCATTCATTAATACACAGGACAAGATGTTACTATCCCTTGTGCCATAATCCAAGACAAATTCTTCATCTGTAAAAAAAAAACCCATCTTGTCTACTACCTTCCCTTTAACAATAGAAATACTCTTAGACTTACTTGGCTTCACAGCAAAGGATAATGAAGCACCGGATGAGAGATGACAGGAACTTAGACTTATGAGGACTGGCTTGAGAGAAAAGCAGAGACATTCGTAATGGTAATAGCATTCTCTATTGCAGTAAATGTTATTAGTACATAGCCAATTGTGTTAAGACAATAAAGGTTGAGAAAAATCTGACATGGTGTGAAGGTCAAGCTGAAGAATGTTTAGTCAGATAATATTTCTCAACAAGGTTATTTATTGTTTCACTAATATAAGTCAAAACAGTTTGTTAGTATTTACTGAAAGTCAAAATGTCTCAATATCTGGTTTGTAGAGGACCATATTAATGTAGTCAACATCTGGTGTTAGTTGTTAAAAGACCAAAGCAATGCACACTGTGTATTAGGGGCAGACGTATTAACATTTGAATGACATTTGTGGAAATATGAGAAATATGAGAAAACCTGACCAAATGGTGTGAACAAGAAAACAGTGGTGACAGCAGATCCACTGAAGATCCACAGCAGATACATTGTGTGCAGAACCAACACATCGCAGGAATATAGACAAATACATGTTTACTTACCCTAGGACCTGATCGAAGTAGCTTGCGTGAGCCTCAAACACAGGGAGGGACTGTTACTTATACGTTCAACAACGTTGAACAGGAAACAGGAAACAGGAAGTTTGACTTCCATGGAGGAAGAAGAAGAAACACCTTCTCAACTTACAGGAACTTTTCCCGGTTCACCTCTAAGTTCCTCTAAGTTGTGTTCCCGGTCTTTTCCCTCCCAGTCCACTTTCTGTTTTTGTTTCCTCTACAAAAACAGAAAGTGGTGGTTTCCACTGGACTAAAGTAAAAGTAAAAACCTGTACAACAGATCTTTTCTTTAGTTTAAGAAAGTCAATTCTTATTAATATTCTTTTGAGCAACCTGTTGATTTACTTTTTGTGTGTGTTTCTGGGACTTTCTCTTAAAATAAAAGTAAAACTGAGATAATATTGAGGGCCACCTGATGCCCTGCTTAGATAAAAGACGTATTTTATTGTTTATTTGATTGACTGTATATGTATACTATACTAAGAGCATTGGCTCCACACAGAGAAACAAAGAGTTCAGAGACAAATAGAGAGCAGGAAACATCAAGCTAATGCTCTGAATTCATCAACACTATTTATTCCACAGAACAGGACCAACACAATAAATGTCCGCAGGGATGCACTTTTTCTGCAGGTTACTGGTTTTACCATGAACTATTGACCAAAGTAAAAGCTTTTGAAGATTATAAAGTGCCTTTGACTTTCATATTTTGTATTGAGGTGAAAGTTTGGTTAATGTCCAAATGTCCCCTCCTTAGAACAGACAGCAAAAGTACAAATGTGTGTGTGTGTGTGCAAGTGGAAATGATCATGGGCCTCAACCAGCTTTATTATTTGAACTAAAGCACCTGCTGATACATGCACACACAGACCGGTTAGGTACATACAGCTGTTATGTATTCCTAGTTCTGTAGGTGGCGCTCAGACATCATCCAACACTCTGAGTTAATCTTCTAGTCCAGAGGTTTTCAGTTCCAGTGCTCGGGACCCAGAGCACTGCTGGTTTTCACCTCAGATGCAAGCTGATTGTAATGAACTGCCATCAGCTACTTGGTAGGATAGAAAACCAGCAGTACTCTGGGTCCCGAGGACCAGGATTGAAAATCACTGCTCTAAGTTCTGTTTCTGCTCCACTGTTCCATTATTACTATCATAGACTATGTCCACGTCCCCAATTGGTTTCAGAATGAACCGTAAACAAAGTGGCGATCGGCTATTCAGCCCGTCTCAGGCGCATCTGGATTTCTGCTCTCTCCGATGACAATCTCATCACCAGGACGCATGTCTTAGTCCAGTTGTGGTGTCCTTGCTGTTGCCTAGGTGACATCGAGGTGACGTGCGGTCAGCGGTTTCTCTGGCAGAGAGAAGTTTGGAAGCTTGACCTGGCGTCAACTGTGCCGCATGGCGTGGCCGTCAAAACCTACAACTTCAAGAGACCTCCCCCACAGCCTGGAGGACTTCCAGCGCGTTATCACTGTAAGACACACACACACACACAACCACACCACAACACACATTGGCATTCCCTATCATCAGTGTACGTATGGGTCAGATGCCAAACGTTTGACTTTGTTGCAATACAAGGTTTAATAGTGTCATCATACTAGTCAT